>JAQGAK010003982.1:0-13365 GCA_034696945.1 Lipothrix lubbocki
CATGTTAGAATCTTTCAACGTTTTTTCAAAATTTTGAAGCTGTTTTTCGGATTTTTTAAAAACGCTCCCGGACTGCCAAGCAGTACACATTTTCATACAATAATCCAAAAACTACGTAAAAATCTGACGAGCCGTTTCGGAGCAATTCCGGAACTCCCGAAAAATCGGGTTTTTACCCGCATCTTTGTATTGGTGTACCCGATTTCAAAATGTTCAACGGTAATGTATCCAGGGCGACCCAAGTGAGGTATCTGATAAAATAAAGTTAGTAAATTCGACAAACATGTTTTTTACTTACAGGTTCCACGTGAACTTACTCATCCCGCGTTTGCTTAACATGCTATTTACGGTTTTATAGGACGTTTTGGACTAACATGCAAAATTTTAAAGAAGAGGTGGTCCCGCCTTACTAACATAAATGGATTTGTTACACTTGAGAGACTATAACTCGATAAAAGGCGAAACCCGCAGAAAAGGTGTACGGGGTATGTTTACGCTACCAAATGTCGACTTGGTGTAAAAATTTCAAATCTGCAGCTTTGGTTCATCCCGAGATAGTTACTTGTAAGAATACTACCAGTCGTGAAGTGCTATTGCATCGTTCAACTCTTGTGGGTGGGGTACTATTTAAAATACAGATCTAAACGACCGGGAATGTGGGTATCCCATTATTTGATCCTACAATACACAAATTATTCAATTGCCTCCCCCTTGGGAAGTAAAATATGAAAAATTTTTAAACAAATAAATACTAAACTTCACACTCCTAATACTTATTGTTAATAAGTATCAGTAATTTCAGATTTATGCTGAAAGTCCCGAACCCCAAATTTGTTTAGCTCCTCAAAAATACCAAAAACGGATAACTTGCATCCAAGTAAACCCGTTTACTTGGATTTATGGATTTACTTTAATTTTTCAACAAAGCCCAACTATTTAAATGGGAGTACCAAAAGGTCTCAGGAGAGGGTTTCACGGTTTTGAAGTTTCAGTCAAAACTATTTGGCTGATTTTCATGATCATGGACGAAAATCAACAGAAAATTAATTGACTAGAGTAAATTTTGGGGGTATAGATGATTTCGGTCTTATAATCAAAACGAAGCAAATGACGGGTAGAACTCAAATATTAAATCCGATTAACAATAACTACAACCTAGAAAAAAGTGGTATTGAGATGAATATTTAACACTATTGGAATGTTGAAGCCATACGTGCATTAGAAATTCTTTGTTTAGAGATGTAATTTTATATGCTGAATTCCAAAGCAATATACATACGTGTTTGGTCGCTATTTTGGCCTGCAATGCTAAAAAATTTAAATTTTGAGGTCGAAATTGCACATTTCTACGTAAATAAATGCGAAATCTTCCATTTCCCCTAACATCTACAGTCAATTAGTTTTCTGTTAAATTACGTCCATGATCATAATATTCGGCCAAATAGTTTTGCCTTGAATGCAAGATCTAAATGCGTGAAAGCGGTCGGGTAGCTGTGCTAAATTTGATAAAAATAATATGCCATGCTTGTTTGGTCGCTATTTTGACTTTGACTACAATTTAAGCTAAATTTTAAAGTCTAAATTGCACATTTCTAAGCAAAGAAATGAAGAAAATTACCTTAGAATTGACCATATAGAGACCATTTGTGGCAATTCATATTTGCAGCAAAAACCACCAAAATCGGTCGGTTTTCTAGCAATTGCCGCCATATTAATATCACTAAATTGGACGTTAATCTGCACCCCCGCTTAAATACATGAAGTGACCAACAAAATTTTTTGTGCATAAATAGTTTATTTGGATGCCATTCCATAGGTTTTGACATTGTCTTAGAAAACATAATTTATTAGAACCAGCAGTTACTGATTAGTAATGATTCTTCAATTCAAAAACAAATGACTACTTTTAATTCTTCTCTGCGTCCGTTTCATTGGAAAATAAATAACTCCAGAAGTTTCGTTATTTGTCAATTAAACATGTCTGAACAGTCATGACGCCTTAAAAAAAGCCGTGTAGGCAAGATAATTTCTTGACATTGTTTTGCATAGTTGCACTATAGGTAAAGCGACAGCAGCTAATACGACTTAAAGCACCGTTTAAATTAATATTTGCTGATACGTTGCATTTTAAACACTAAAACATCATTCAAGGTAGCAAGGCCATATTAGAATCTCAAATAAAATGAAATAACCCATGCAGCAGCAGGTAGAGAAAGCGTAAATGACAAACAAAGTTTGGACGAAATTAGAGGTAAACGCCAAATCATTGAAACCATTCTTCCTCTTCATGAAGTTTGTAAGACTAGCCCTTGTTCTGTGAAGTGACTCGAAACGGTTCGCTGTCCACGAGTAAATACCTGATTCCACCACCTGTCTGACGAAATCGAAAAGAAAGGCTCTAGTAGTTTTGTCACTGGTCCATCCATACAAGGAACGGAAAATTCCTTCTTTACCAACCGTAAACGGTTTCCTGTAAATGTTTTTCTGTCGCGAACGCGGTACTTCAAAGTCTCCAAGGCGGCTTCGAAAATCCAAATAGGCAATTTTATCACATGTGGAAATTGCATGTTCCACGCTTGTATTCAAACTAGTCGGCAATACGAATTTCCTTTGTATAGAATCTAAGAAAGCAATGTGCTGCTTTTGATGTTGAGACGGGGAAAAATGTGCAATAATTTCATTATTCCAGTTGAAATTAACGCCAACAACTGTAGTGACATACAAATGTATATATTTATACGGAAATGATGGTGTAGAACCTTTTGGTATAAAATCTTCCACATTCTTTCGAAGAACTTTGAGGGATGTCGATCTCAATTCTGGTAAAAGCGCAGGTATGATTGTTACATTTCTGAGCTCGTTGAAGGTTTCATATCCCCGATATGGTAATCCTGCTGTCAGATCTGACGTCAGAATGCCTTTATAGGCGTTGCTCAAGACGATGGTGGCAAGTAGCCAGAGCGACATGACAACCCTGAATTTCCCGCTTTGTGGTAAACCTTGCTCGGTTATATCTACATTCTCGAGCAGCGTTCGAGCACTCAACACGAACACAGCATAACGATCATGCGTGCCTTCTTCGGATAGAAATTGGACAAAGGCTCCCGTCAAACATATAAATATTGCCATGCACAACCAAACTGCTGGCTGGAATGGCTGCATGTATATTGAATATGTAAGGGAATGTGAAATTCCAGAGCAAGTTAGAAACGTGAATTCATCTTCTTTAATGGCGACAAATGCTCGGGCAATGTAACTAGGTTGGTTAAAGTCAACTCTAATATGTCTTCCCGGTTGAAAAAATAACTGATGACCAGGATAACTGTTATCAATAAAGGTGGAATTCGAAAACTTTTCTCTCACCAGAGAAAAAATGTACTGGATATGAAATTCCACGGTGGATGTTGTAAACGCAAATTTTCCTAAATTCCTTATTTTGTAGCTCTCCTGCTGAATTGCATTGCGACGACGAAAGTTTAATAAAGAGGAACCATGAAGGTATGTTTGGTGTCGATGGATCCGATCAAATGTTTGTAATATATACTGTCGAAAATCTATCGTGGGGATCAAGAAATCAAATTCAAAAACGTTACGGGAAAATATGTAACAATCACGGCACACTGTTGTCCAAGATGTAATAAAGTAAACTCGTTTTAAATATCTCTTTTGCTTTTGTTTGGACCTGGCGAGACCCATGAATGTAGTAAGGGAAAAGTCAAAATATGTATTGAACTCAGTTGACAGGCCTGTGATAATATTCGACATGCACTTAAGCATTGCAGTTATTATATCATTGTGATTGATTATCGCTATGGACAAAAACGGAACAGATTTCTTAATTGGGAGAATGGCGGATCTGGTAACCATGGCATCAGGGCAGGAAATCTTTCGCTTGGTCTTTGGGTCCTTTGACTGGACTATAAAAAGTATTGCTTTGCAGTTAATACCTCGAACTTGTCCGTCAAAACGGCCATAAAACTTATTGAAACCCCATTTAGTGTCACCCCCGGGGCCATTAAACGTGTACAGAGTGTACGGGACTTTGGCTTCGTAGAGATTGTCGATAGTTACACCACCAGTGCTAATGACCTGGTAACAATCTTGGAATACATATTGCCAGAACATAAAATGGTAAAATATAAACACCATGATTGTTTCCTTGGAGACCGGATTCACTAGTTAAAATACCAAGGACTTCAACAAGGCAATATTAATTTGTAACTTCTCTGTAGCTTGCAGACTGACAATGTTTAAATAGTTACGTTACAAGATTTCACCGAGCAAGTATTGATTTATGATATTAATTTTCTGCTAAAACGTTGCATGATCATTTCACTGTGTTCGTCAGGAGTATTTTTAACAATACTGTAAAAGTTTCAAGCAAACCTATAACTATAGGTATAACTTCAATAATTAAAATCAGGTTGCATGTTTCAAAATATTTGAAGTTACAGCAGAGAAGCCATACAGCAGTTAAGAGATTATGAAATTACTTGTTAATGATTAATGCGTTGTTGACATATAATCGACAACATGATACATTGGGCTCCCACTTTTTAATATCTTAATTCCAGGACATATTTAAAATTACCTGAAATACCTGAGGAATGAATTCCTGCCTTTGAACATAACTGAAGATAAGGGTAGAACTTAAAGTAACCAGAACAAATTATTGGAAGACTGGACTGGAGGATACGCTTCAGCCCATTCGAAAACTTGCAATATACCACCACCAACAGTCTGGTGCTGTTATATCAGACCGACCACACATTTGCAACCTCCTTGTAATACAGGATGAGAGCAGTCACTCCAGACAGCCGACATTAGACAATAGTTTGGGAAATGCTTTTAGAAGGTTATGGGGAAGCAAGTTCCGAGCCAAGTAGTACACAAGATTCAATCAAGTACGTGCAAATGCATTGAGATGCCGTATCCTTCCGTAAAACTCCATGGAGTCAAGGGTTTGCGGGTATGTACTTCTACGATGGAGTCTCGGTCAAGAATCAAAAGTGCAATATTTATGAAATGGATATAAGAACGGCACAAATCAACATAGTAGACTTATAGAGAAGAAACGAAATGACAAATTTGTATCACTTCAATAATTTATACGGGCTTGAATGAATCGATCAATAAAACCACTTATTATTATTATATTTAAAATTTATGGCTCTGACAATTTCTTTCTCAATATTTCGCAAAATATTTGTAAACATTTGACGTTTTTGTTGGATGTGAACTCTTCGTTTTAATATATCGTTTAAGATACAATTTTTAGGTTTTTGTCCGTAGGATAGGAACCTATTGAATCGTTCGATCGTGTCTGTCCGTCCGTCTGTCCGCACGATATCTTCCGAACGAATTGGAACACGCATTTATAATTTGACACACGTGTAGGCACAAGGTCAAGAATGATTATAATTAAGGGTCACAGGTCAACGGGATCAAAAGTTACGACACTTTCTAGTTTTGCATGTAATGCAAAATTTGATGGCAAATTCAAAAGGTATGCAACTGATTGTGGAGTGCACTTGTCGGCGTAAGAACTTCTTTAAAAACCCCACGAAGCCTTCCCGTTCTGACGTGGAATATGTAACAAAAACTTGAGAATTGCCTGAAATGAATGCAAGTGTAAGAAAATCAATTTTAAATATCTGCGTAAAGAGTATGTAGAGAGACAATAAATCCGTGTTTTTAAAAGAAATTGCGTATATTTAAAATAAGAGAATTTAAAATTTTTCTTTCCAAATAAATACTAAAATAAGAATATTGTAAGTACATGTGTACGTGTACAAACAAATTTCATGGATGCACGTTTTCAGTGTTGAAAAGACCAGCTTGAAAACTGCGAAAGTAATTAAATTTGAATAAAAAAAACGTGAGAAAATGCATATAAATGATGTTCAATTCCACTAGTATTTTTTATTCAAGGGAAAACATAAGTATGTAAATAACTATTTTCAAAAAACATTAAATCAGAAATTATATTGAACAAATGTGTCATCTTGTGGAATTTGTGTTGTTTGGATGTGCACGGAATTATCCACAAATAAAAGGCGGCTTGCATCCACCAGGGGGTGGATTAGGACAGCAAATGAGTGGAGGCTGAATGTATAAAATAAATATTGTAGTATATATTAAAAGACTCTGTAAAAGTTCATTATTCACGTGATTTTATTTATGCACAAACAAAACCATTTGCGAATGCTAATTTACCTTTGCCCCTTCTCCACAATTTGAGAGGATACCGCATACTTCGGGATTCTGTAAGCAAAAATTTACGCCAAAAAAATGTGTTTAAACCTAATGAACTCAAAACAATTTTGCATTGCAAAATAACTAAAGTTAGTCAGAAAAAAATGATAAATAAACCCATTATCTACAATATGGATTTATAATAAATAATATTTAAACTCACGGCCAGAGTTGCAGGAAAAAGCCCAAGTAGAGCAAGAATGTAGAGGATGGGTATTTTCAAGAAGAATTTCATTTTTCAATGTAGAACTCGATCAAAAATCTAGTTTGTTTTTTATACTCAAATGCTGGAGGAGAGTTTTTTTAGGATTGTAAAGAAAGGCAAGGTATGCAATGTATACTTATGATTGCAATTTTAATAAATGAAGCTAACACGGGCTTGTTTTGCCATTATGCTTGGATATAACCTTCGAAATTAAAGCTATTCTGTGACATTAATCGGTGCGTTGTTAAACTCGGAAATTTTTAGAACCATATAGGAAAGCTTATGGCGTTGCAGCCTGGCATTTGCAAAATTTGCCTGACACTCGAAAGATTCTCGGATTTAACAACGTGCTCATTATGTTGTTCCATCACTTCAGCCACCAGACATTTAAAGTTAAAATATTCGCTGCAAACGGAAAGCTTTGAAACGAAATGCGAAGAAGATTTTTATTTATTGTAATTGTTTAATAAGCATTTTCCATATATTGAAATTGCTCATGGACAATATTTATAAAATTATCATTGCTATGTAATAGACATGTTTTATTCCATATAAATTAGTAAGGCTGGGACGTTTTTGCAATTTTTATCCATCGTATTTTGCATTTCCGATTTTTGTTTTGCAAATTTGTCGGCTTTTTCCCCCTTTTTTCTACAGATGTTCAGGGTCAAAATTCAGCATTTGGGAATAACAATGATAAAACACAATGTAAATATAAAGTTATGATTAATTAACATGGATTCGTAAAAACAATCAAAGGAAATATACCAATTTAAAGAAAAAAGGCGCGCGAAACTTCCATCGCAAACAGACGTGCTAATTTTAGTCTCCGGAAAATTAATTTTTTTCGGGGTACTTTTTGTGTTAGTTATGGAAGTGGGACCCTGGACTCCAGCAGAGGTGGATAGTGTTTGGGTTCGTTCCGGTAATTCCTTTTCTAGTATTTTTTCACAATCCTTTTTAGGAATTTTAGATTCCATGGCCACAATGGCCAGTCTGTATATATCATAAAACACATATATATCTGTCAGTTCCACTCCGGCTAGTTCACCTGTCCGCCAAGAGATGGCGCTTGCCGACGGTTCTAGAGCCGATGGGTATGTGCTGGCCGATGGGGCTGGAGGGTCGGTACAGGCTAGCCGACTAGCAAGATACTAGACATAGCTTAGCCGATATCTGGTGGGTATCGACACAAAACAGTTTTCTGCCGACAGTTGCAGGAAACAATTCCCTTTTTTAGCATATCAATGGCACAAAGCGGTTCCTACAAAGTTGCAGGAATCATTATTTTCAGCATATCAATGCATACACTTAGTTTACGAACTAAAGCAGAGGGACATACAGCCTTTCCAGAGGCAGTTGGGTTCTTCGGCTAATTATATTTATTTTTCAGAATTAATCGGGTTTGCAATAGTCGGAAGTCGGCTTCGCAGTATCGTTAGTTATAACTATTGTCATTCAGTTATAATATCTATCCCGATCATAGTATAATAATACCAATTTAAATAAAAAATTACAAAAAACTGACATATCATACAAAATAGACGTAAGGTATGGAATAAAATGAAATTATGAAAAAATACAAATCATAAAATAAATTTATTTGTCCCGAAAAATGCATAATTTTTTAATATGTAATATTGTGATTGAAGAGCAGGGCGCCATGGTGTAGCGGCCAAGACATTGCACTTCTCTCTCGGCTACGTGGGTTTAATTCCCAGTGGACAATTTTAAAGTAAATCGCTAAAAATAGAGGGGGTGTTTTTTCCCAAGTGGTTTTTTTCGACCTATTTTCGAGAGTCCCTGTTGCGGAAGGTGAGCATATGCAAACCTTCCATAGTTAAACGTCAACCTTGTAAAAACTCCCCTGCAGCCTGGTATGACATGGGGCTGGTAAACGATTTGCATACCTGCAGCTATGGGCTAACTGCGGCCAGCCGGAGAATCTTAGGGAAATTTATAGACAAAATGTAAAATTGTGAATAATAAAGGATAAGATGGTTGACGACTCTGTATAGCCTTCTGGTAGATCGGAGTATAAACCCAATATTTTTTTAAATCTTGTGATTGAAACATGAGAAAATGGATGGGCAAAGTCACTACACTGAACTTTGGCTAAAAGAGAACGCTAAAAATCACCAAAACCAGTCGCTTATATAGGAATTCTCTTATAAAGTGAGATAGTATGCATATGTGGGCCCAAAGGATATTCTATAGAGCGAGTTCTCTTATATGGAGGTCTCTTATAGCGAGAGTCCGGTGTATTGCTTTTAAGGTTTTATTTCAAAACAATTCATTTGAAATGTAAAATTTGTGCACGGTTAACGACCAGTGGTTTAGGAAATTTTTATTCCCAAAGGGCGGCAATGGCCCGCCCCCTTGGCTACGCGCCTGACTGAGTCTAAATAGAAACAAAATTATGGTGTCAGGGAAATAAATTTTCTTTCTATGTATAAATAAGTTAATTAGCTAAATAGATTGACATGAAACGCTTTTACATGTAGAAATAAGAGAAACTTCATTACACCAGATATATGTCCCAAATTCGTTTGCAAATGCCCGCCAGTAAACATTTCGACCATTATCCACAAACGTATTATGCTTCAAAACTACTGCATCATAAACAGGTCCATCCAACTGCAGCGGCCCTATTATATCGCAATGTGTACTCAAAAGACAAATGTACATAAATATCAAATAGTTGCTACTTTGTTGGCAGACGCGGTAGATAGGAACATAATTTGAATACCAAGACTGCAATATCTTATATAATAAACTGTACTCCGCCCTTTTGCTTGTAATAAAAACAAATACTTCCCTCAACCCTAAACGAGGTTTTAAGATTTTTTTCAACCTGATCCAATGTTGAGCCATAAAGTCAGCGAACTTGTCCGACGGGGACTCGACTGGGGCAACGAAAACGATAAGACATTTCCCGGATGTTACTTTAAAAATTGACGGGCCGTTATATATTTTTACCTTGCACAATATTCTTACATCATTGGGATGCCAATTATAAAAATCATACGGTAATTGAATGGAACTGAAATTCAAAACATTGTGGCCGTATAAGAGTCGTAAATAGCGTTGGCTGGTGGGTTTAAACCAGTTCAGGTTTAGTAATACATCCAAAGAAGCAGTTGTGCTACTCCAACTTGGTTGCAAATTTAGTGCCAGCCAGATTCCTATTACTGGTAACATGGTTACGAAGCGTGTTGTTTGTTGACATTGAATTTTGAAAATCAAAAGTATATTTTCCATGCCGTAATATATGGTAAGAGGTCACAAATAACGTACGAAGTATCGATTGTACTCAAAGCATTAAACGCTCACTGCAAATATTTTCTTTTTTCCACGAACAGAGTTTGCTACTTTAAATGAGGAAGTACTAGCTACGTATATCAATAATACAACACTTCAAGTTCCTGTAACATTATTATGAAGTTTCAGTCGACCAAAAGTGCAGTTTATACAAGAGGGACATTGTCTTTGTTCCTACAATGCACAACATACTTATCTAGCTTTGGGCTTAATATTTAATTACGTCAGGGCAACTCACTATAGACCACGGTCCTCCGGAGGCCCTACAAACGATTCCAATTGGCCCACTTTGAATATTCACTTATAATTGTGTTTCTATAGCACAAACTTGTTATATATTTACCCCTTATTCTTAGTGCTCTCCCGCCTATTAACCAGAGCAGACGTAGTTTTTGAGCTCCCATTAGATCGCCATAATTGCAATCTTTTTGTGTGTGACAACACTCCTAAAGGGTTGGAATGGATCGCCCAGTTGGTCTGGAATAGGATTCCAACAAGGTAAGGACCATTTCAACCCTTTTTCATGCATTTTTGGGGTTTTGAAAAGTATTTTCAAAACCCATGCATTAGTATATAGACGTATGTATGTGCTGGTAAAAGGGTTTATTATGCACGGCGCCACGCAAAAATTTAAATCCCTAGTTCCTCTTTTCCACATTAGATGGCGGGTAATGCTGGAAAGGATATTGAACAGTAAGAGGGAAAATTTGCTGGCGACAACTGCAGACCTCCACACAATATACGCATCTACACATAGTGTATACATATTTTGTTTACATTCTGAACTCCATAACTGGAACTGGGGCAAACCTACAGAGGTAAAAGGCCACAGTTGGGCAAAAATGGACATTCCCATTCCCAAGCAAGGGGATACGAATACCTTGGGTCGCTGCAAACCTACGAGGGTACAGGGCCACTGTGGGGGTAAAATCGGTGTTCCTATTCAAAGGGATGCAAATAACTGGGGCAACTGCAAACCTTCGGGAATACAGGGCCACAGTGGGGGCAACATTAGAAATCCTATTCAAGGGTACATATACAACTGGGGTCAAGGTAAACCTACAGAGGTACAGGGCCACAGTCGGGGTAATACTTGTAATCCCACACAAAGGGATTCAAAACGAAATGAGCTGACAAGCGGGGTAACTGGGACTGGGGCCAATGGTCCCAAGCACAGTTAATGATTGGTCTCAAGGGGGTCCGCCTTCCTGTTTGTCCGGAGTAATGAGATCGACCAGTAAAATGGGCGGTCACATCTCCGTGACACAAGTAAATCTGCACCACACCTTGAACGCGGCTGCTGCCCTATCAGCTAGACGTGATAGAAAGGTGCATACAGGACTCTGTAAAGAGCTCAAAGACCCCCAGACCAATAAATTACCCCTCGCAAAAGCAGCTCATTCCTTCATTGCTCTGATTCAAGAACCTTACCTAAATAAGAATATGGTAAAGGGTCTGGGCAGAGTAGACAAACTGCATGTCTCGTCGAACCTAACAGAGGGTCCACGAGCTTGCATATTAACATCACCAAAAGTGTCTTGTCAGCCCTTCAGGGACTTCACTGACAGGGACCTAGTGGCAATTGAAACAAGGTGGCCTAACAACTCCACCATTATATTTGCATCAGCATACTTACCGTATGATTCGGTTCTTCCTCCCCCTAATCAAAGGTTCCAAGACCTAGTAGCTGCATGCAAAACCAAAAGATTACCCTTAATTATTGGTGCTGATGCCAACTCTCATCATAGGTATTGGGGCAGCACCAATGACAACAGCAGGGGAAACCATCTGCTGGAATATATAGTCTCGGCTGAATTAGAAGTGGTGAATGTGGGAAATACTCCTACATTTACCAACGTAATAAGGTCTGAGGTTATTGATATTACCCTTGCAAATGAGTTTGCTTATAACTTGGTTCGGGATTGGAGGGTGTCGGATGATACCTCATTCTCTGATCACAAGTATATATCCTTTAAAATCCGGATATCCAAACCTGAAAAGGTAGGAAGAAGGAATATAAGGAATACAAATTGGGATCATTATAGGGAGACGCTAACCTCTATATTAGGTTCTCTTCCTGTTCCCACAATCACCACATCCAGTGACATAGATGCAGCAGTGCATCTACTAACGAAGAGTATGATAGGTGCCTGGGAGGAATCCTGCCCTCTCTCATACCCTTCAAACAAAACCAAATCAGCTCCATGGTTCACCGCTGACCTTGCGGAGCTGCGAAGAAAAGCAAGGAAAAAATATAGGCAGTGCAAGGGTAACTGGAACTCCCAAGAATGGGGTGAGTACAAAGACCTAATCAATGCCTATATTTGCGAACAGCGATATGCTAGAACGGAGGAGTGGAGGAACTATTGCTCCGAAATCAACGGGTACTCCTCCACTGCTAAACTAGTTAAAGCAATGGGTACAGCTAAACGTAGCTTACCAACAACTTTAACAGACATGAATGCTAAGGGGGCTGAAGAAGTCCTGGATGCATTGCTTCTTAAGAATTTCCCACCTGACCCAAACTGGGTCCCTACAGAGGACGGGATAGTTCAAATAGGTTTGCAAGCAGATGACCTGATCGAAGGTATGATAACTGCTACAAAAATATCACAGGCATTAAATGGGTTTCAACCCTACAAAGCTCCTGGGTCGGATGGAGTATGGCCAGTCCTTCTCCAAAAGGGGGCAATGATAATTATGCCTCACTTACAAAACGTGTTTAAAGCATGCATTAGGCTAGGGTACAATCCTAAAGCCTGGTGCGAAATATCGGTTGTGTTTATTCCAAAACCGGGCAAAGGAACATACGATGTGGCCTCTGCATGGAGGCCTATATCGTTAATGTCCTTCCTGCTCAAAACTTTGGAAAAACTCATCGATCAGAAACTTCGAACACCCGCACTTGAGGGTAACCTTCGAGGGAACAACCAATTTGCCTACCTAAAGGGTGTCTCTACTGAGGCAGCCTTACATAGGGTGGTAAGCTGGGCTGAAATGTCATTAGACAGGAAAGAATATGCCCTAGCGTGCATGTTGGACATGGAAGGGGCGTTTAACAATATATACCTACGAGCAATAAGGGAGGCACTTGATGATAATCAAGTGCACCCAATTCTCAAGAGGTGGATATTATATCAACTGTACAGCAGGAATGTAAGTACAGCAATAGGGGAGGTCAAACGCTCTCGCAGCGTCCAACGAGGCATTGCACAAGGGGGTGTTCTCTCTCCACTCATATGGCTGTTAGTCATCAACGGACTGCTTAAATCCCTAAAGTCAATCTCCTCTCTCCTTTCACAGGGGTTTGCAGATGACATCCTAATGGGGCAAGCAGGAATAGACCTAAGCACCTGTAGGGATAGAGTGCAACAGGGCGTCACAATTGCACACAAATGGGCCACGAAGGTTGGACTAAGTGCAAATGCCGATAAAACGGAACTGATATTATTTACCAGGAAACTCAAAATTCCCTGCATTATTCCAATTAAACTGGGAGGAAGGGAATTGACATTGAAACATACAGTGAAGTACCTAGGAGTTTGTCTAGATGACAAACTCACGTGGCACGAGCACTGTAGAAC
>JAQGAK010003983.1:0-13362 GCA_034696945.1 Lipothrix lubbocki
TAGTTTTGTAAAATCACAGGAATAGAATTTTGCTGTCTCGACGCTTTGGTAAGTACTAGATAAACATTGGAAAAGTATGGAAAATTGTTTGTTACGTGAGTACATAATCAGGAATACGCAGGACCGCACTTTCTAAAAGTATTTTTCTATTTTTGAAAGTATCTTTGTATTTATACAAACATTTGTGGACAGGCAGCCATGTATATCAATAACAATTTTTCATGATTACTTACATACTTAGTTACGATGGCGCATTCTAATATTTTTCCTCCAGCCATATGCAA
Source organism: Lipothrix lubbocki (assembly GCA_034696945.1). NCBI lineage: Eukaryota > Metazoa > Arthropoda > Collembola > Symphypleona > Sminthuridae > Lipothrix > Lipothrix lubbocki. Next base: position 285 of record JAQGAK010003983.1, read on the forward strand.
CAACGACAATATTTATACGCTGATATAACGCAGTTTTTTAAAATTTGTCTGCAATTATTTATTTTAATAGATTTTTCAAATTGACAAAAAAATATGGTTTTCTACAAAAGCATTATAATAATGGCAAAATTTAATCATGATTAAGTTTTCATTGAGTCACAAAATTTAAGGCACAAAGTTAATGCCGCACAACATCAATTTAATAAACAGTTATTTTAAGAACATGCAGTTACACTGGAACCTCGCTATAAGAGAACGCTATAAATCACCAAAATCTTCCTCTTATATAGAAATTCTCATATAAAGAGAGCTCGTATGCACATAACCATGTATGACATGCGAGCCCAAAGGATCTCTTATAAAGAGAATTCTCTTATATGGAGCCTTTTTATAGCGAGGGTCCAGTGTACCACATATGTTTAATGGTATTTTTAGAGCACTGCCGCTTTTTCACTAAGAATAAGCAGCACCAGATGTGAATTATACAATAGTAAGAAGCTTTTATTTATGTAGGCTGCACCCGAATTTTCATGTGCGTTTGTCAGTCGATCCTGGGTTGCTGGTTGGAAAAATGTGTGACACAACACGTTAATGTACATGATTGTGGAGAAGTGTGTGTTCTAATAGCTAATGACATTATTCTGATGATTAAATGTTGACAACAGGAATAAGTACCAAATTTGGTCTAAAAATTCATCGGATAAATCACCTTATATGTACATACAATTTATGCCAATATTATACGTTCAGTATTTAAAGCAATTTTGAACAAATTTCAATCAGACATATAGAGACCGTTGTCCATAACCAATATAATTACTCACGTCCTTAGCATCGAGGATGTCCATATTTTCTATCATTACATTTACATAAGGGCACGGATGGGATTAATCAGGGGCTATTATTTTTAGCACGGAACGACTTTTCTTTTGGCACTCTGGAAAATTTCAGTTAGAATACTTGTTTGTGGACGTCAGACTTGAGCAGGTAAGCATTAAGGTTATGGCTTTACGCTTCACTCAAACCTGTACGACGAGCGAGCTATGCGGTTAAAGTATCCAAACAGCAGTAACTGGTTTCTTTGGAACGAAACTTGTAAGGGACCGATCACGTAATATAAGAAAGTAGGGACGATAGTACAGTTTATCTACATTGGCTAAACATATAGACACCCACAGGAGGGTTTGATTATTACTGTTGTTTAAACTCCAATCTATAATAACTGCATTATATGTCCCTATCATAGTTCGCACTTCTTTAGGTATAGGGAGTAGCGAATCAGATATGGTCACAGGAGAGATAGGGAAGGACTTTATCTTCTATATTAAACATCTTTACATAAATACGCCGTTGACTCGCGCGATGCAAGCTTATGCCGATATTTATCTTTACTATTTCATCAGCATTAGTTACTGGATTCGGGGAAATCCCTTCAGTTATATTTATAAGAAGGCTATGCTACCCCAGGCTCGCACGAATTTACATACAAATAAATCAATAGATATTTAAATATAACTTTTAAAATTTTTTTGAAGTAGTCCAATTCATGTGAAACTTGAAGAACACGTGGTTTATCATGCGAACATGTAAAGACAAAAACCACAAATAGTTCAAACTTCGAAATCTTTTCGGAATAAACACAACTTGAATAAACGGAAACCAGGCCACCGTTAGTTGAACTATTTTCATCGAAGAGGTTGTCCGTGACGCCCTACATATTCAGAGTCAGCAAATAATTGACAAGCGTAAAGATGTGGGACTCTATGCCGCGCATGGCGACATATCATACAAAGCAGAGAGTGAGAGTTGAAAGATCCTAAGAAGAAAGAGCATCTACTTCTGCGAGGAAGGATTTCAGGAAAAAAATATACATATTTAGTTGTAAAAGAAACAACTTACACGACTGCATCCTAGTATACAACCAGGAAACGTTTATACACAACTCAAGAAAACTCCGCTGCGATTGCCAAATGCCGTTCGCGACGCCATCTGAATCTAAAGAGAACGATTACGACTCCAACCTACCACCAGATGTGATTCCACTTGGGAAATTTTAATCCCAGGTAGCTATTCTAATTCTTTTTACTATAGATATACTATCTCCATAAAATCTAGAAAGCCACTTAAAGTAATCATTATTTTCCGGTGACAGGCTGCGCTGTGGTTGTCATTGCATATTTCGGTACTGATATCGTTTTAGGTGCATTTACCTAACTTTACCTTTAGTCAAAAATCAATAATAAACTACCAGTAAAAATTGAGCGCAAGTTTGGCACATGTGCGATCGAATGAATTCTCTCTTGTTTACCAATTTTTGTCAAACTTTTAAAATAGTTTTCAAATAATAATTAAAGAAATGAGCTGCCTGAAATGAGCTCGCGAATCACCGGGTTGAACATTAAAGGGTTCTAAATTTGGACGAAATATTAAGTACATCACAAATACGGCTGAATACTAGGCAAACAATTTGTACATCATATGGGGACGGGCAATCATCTTACCGAAAGAGTCCGGTTGTGTCGTACATGAACTTTTCATCAACGGCCAAACATCATAGGGTTTGCTAAAGAAACAGTTTAGTAGAGCAGGGATATTTCTCCTCTGGATTTCCTGTCTCTTTCCAATATATGAGTCATTGAAGAGTTTAGTATTCAAGGCATCGACACTCCACTTCAAAGTGAACCGGAGCCTGAAAATAAAAAGAAAGTTAGGATGAGTATGAGAATACGACCCGAGATCAAGGCCCCTCCCCATCCGTAAGGACCTGCGCACACACATCAATGATGCGCGGCCTACACATCAAATAGTGCGATGAGCCGTTCATTCTAACTTTGCTTTAATCTTTTCATTTTTCCTGTTTTCCCAAATTTTTAATGTGGTAATGTGTAATTCTATTTTTTTTTCAATTAAAAACCAAACATCTCTTGTTTCTCACATAAAATAAGACAAAATCAAACATAAATATCAAAATACAAAAATTTATACTTTGGGTTTAAAATACAAAATATGTATACTTTTGGTTTCAAAATACAAAATATATCTACTCTTAGTGTCAACATCTTAAGTACAAAGTACAAAATTTTATCGTAATATGCTCAATGGTGTTTTGTACTACAAGTACTACATATTTTCATTTACACTGTACGTATTAGTAATAATATACAATAAATTTTAGAACAAATCACTAAAACATCGCCAAGATATTTTAACACTTACACACGCTTTAAGTACACGTGTGATTCATGTCGGTCGTCACTGTCCAAACCTGTATGTAAATCAGTGAAATCTTATACGCTCTGAAGTATTACAACACTCAACTCTTAAGCAGTATACTGTATACCTGAATTCCCCAACGCACCTGTGTAAACACAAAATGTGTGTTCTGTTTACATACATGGCCGCTGCCGGACAAGTTTCAAATATCACGTACGTGTAGGTATACTTACCGACATACTTGTAGTATACAAACGCACTGAAATCTTGCGGTAAAAGCAAATAAATGCGTTAGATATTTAATTCCTTCTTAAAGATAATAGATATAAATTGCTAATGGGCAATATATACATACATGTACTTACACTTATACTTACAAGAAATAGGTACATACTCAAGGCAATGCAAGTATTAGAAAGTGCGTACATTTATAGGGCAATGAATTTATTAGAAAGAGCGTACATATGTAGGACAGTGAATGTATTAAAAACTTGCGTACATATGTAGGACAGTGAACGTATGAGAAAGTGCGTAAACAAGTTTCCTGTTTTGCAGTATACATATTATAAACATTTTGCAGCTTCTTACACAAGTAAGATATTCATCTTATTGACGCGAAACTTTCTTGTTCAACCAAGTACATAAGTAAGTATCTTGAATCTACGTAATAACCCTACAGATCTAAGCTGGTCAAATTATATGCCCTATAAACATACAATTACACGTACATCAGCAGCATACCTATGTTTAAACTAACAGGTTATGCCCAATCAAACAAGTGATATTGTTTGACGTTAACGTACCTTGACTTACTCAGCATGGATGGTGCAAACCGACGACGCAATAATATTGACTTCACCTTTCCATTATAAAACTATTTCAAACTTCAAAAACTAATCACCAAGACCAACACACATCATATCAACGGTTGAAAACTACCTTTTTATTTCTAAAAAAAGTAATGAACGTCCTTTTGCGTAGATGATAAATAGTATGTGCTAAGAAAATACGGTTCATTGCTTCACTTTCACGATACAATATTACGTTCAAAGTATACATTTACCGAATATATAATGTGGGTATACATTTAGTAAGACTTAAGAATAAAGTAAGCTCAAAATTAAAAGATTAAGTTATCCAAAGAACTCATAATCACAATCAAAACTCAATTAAACAGTTATTTGGAAACCCACACACTAACACAGTATGATATACATCAACGCTCGAAAGAGTTTATCGTTTCATAATCAATTTGACTATTTAAGAAAGTGCTGCAGGTAATACTAAGAAATACAAAGACAAGGTTAATACGGCAACAAAGTTCATTCCTGGGGTTCTTCAACTTGAGCATAAAAATCCGAGGTTCATTTCGTACATTTATGACTCATACAAGCAGCCCATACAATAAGTTCTATAGATAAGATGCTCTGAGGTTGATATAGACATCATTATCACGAACATGTGTATAGGGTGTATACACAGTTAACTAATGGGTGTTGTTTTTGAAAACAGGAAAAGAACATCAGATACATCATATTTCGCGAGCAAGCTGATGCGCAAAATAAAATATTACATCACCAAACATTGTTGAAATAAATGGAATACGTGGTTAATAATGATTCGCAGGTTTTATTAGCCGAGCTTTCGATCACTAGCTGTGAACATCTTCAGGACAAATAAGCAAATGGGGCTTAAATTTTTTTTTTTGAAAAATATTAATTTTTATCTATAATTTAAAACATTTTTGGATTTTGAAACATTTTTAAAATCATAACAATTTCAATTTTGGAATAATTGCTGTCCATATTACATCAAATATATATCCACAGAGAAAGATGAGCCATGAAACTAACATTATGTGCACTGCTTCGCACGCAAGCCTCGTTTAGGAGAGCTGGCTTCAACAAACTGTCATGTACATAGTGACACTACAAGGGGAATATTGTCAATATAAGTATCAATCAGTGCACAGAAAGTAAATCATCCATTTCAGTACATGTTCGTTATAATAGAGTATTTGTCCAATTCGTTGAGAGCCTTTCGACGTTAACTGTGTACAAAGTTGCTAGTTGAATACTTTCATTTTACTCCTTCGATTCTCTGGTTGATTCTCTCAACGTCTACTTTGATTGTCGAATCTAACACCCGAAGATGAATATAACATTTAATAAATATTCAATTGGGAGGTACAACAATCCAAATATTCTAATTAAGGAACATTTTAAGGCCTCCGGTCAGCCATTTACACCACATATAAACTAGGATCACGCAAGCAAATCACTTTACAAACTTGTACATATAAGCATTTTGCTAACATAAACAGCAGCAGGGTGGACATTTCTATATTAATTTTTAGTAAACTGTTTGCATGGATAATTTGATGATCATCGTCATTTGCAACAGCTGTGGAATTCAATAATATATATAGTAAGAAGGTAACTGTAATACTATGTGACTTATTTTCCATCAGTCGCCTACAGCATGCAGTACCTCCTGCTCCTTTATCCACTGAAAACCGCCAAAACAGAGGTATTTTCAATGACGATTGACCTTAATTAATTGTGCTAGAAGCATGATCAGTGGTATGCAGCGTATATAATAATCAAAGCATAAGCATGAAGACTAAGTGCAAATTTCTAATAAGACAAACGCTTTGGAACCATCCACCAGTCATTCCATTCATTCAAGATTCAAGCGTTTGAGCATATATGTAGCAAGGACAAAAACACCTTAAAACAATTAAAATCGTGATATTGTTTGCTTGTTGAAATCGTAATACTTAAACACCAATGAGTAAATCAATATGAGGAAAGTACAGTAAACAAATTTCCGCACAACTAACGATATGAGCTCATCTGTCCTCGGTGGTTTTTTATATGCATATATCGACTGTTCGGCAACAATAACTGAATGATGGGTTGTGCATGCAGAACAGATAGCATCTATGTTTAAGTTTTTTTTTTGTACTGAATGGAATAATCGGCCAGTTTCTAGCCTGTGCGGACGTTTGAAGCTATTGAAGAATTGATTTTATTGGTATGCAAGTTTTAATTATACAGTTTGTGTAGACGGTGGGTACGAATGGAATTAATATTTCAGCTTTTTACATTTTATGGTTACGCCACAACTTCTAGGTACTGTTGACAAATTGGGACTTAACATATCTACTAAAGCAGGAATACCATGTTAATAAAATCACAATTAAATTGTCGTTAAAGTTACTAAACTTACAGCGATAGACAATGCTTCATATCCAAATAAGGAAAATGCGTCAAATATCGATCTAATAAAACGAATTCAGAAGGATATTGTTACATACATCGCTGCTTGAATCAACGTTATATTTTGCATATGATTTTGTGTTTTTATATCATCTTTCACACAGTCCGCCTTTTTTTTAAATTGTATTTTTTCATTTCTGGTGATATCTTATATACTAATTTGCCCAGTTGGGAATACTCTATTATAGAGTTTTACTTTTGTCGCATTTTTGGCGATTATCAAGCCTGTAATAAGATTTCATTCAAATTGCATTAAACTCTTAAAATAGAGGAAGCTTGTATTTTAAAATTTAACTGCATACCCTGAAAATTGGAGAAAAACCTTCCTTTTATTAAATCATTGGAATGTTGAGTGGGCGGTTTTTTGAAATACGTGACTGCTTGACACCTGGATCACCGAACATTAAAACCGGGTTAACGCTTTAACCTTTAAATGAAATTTTCCGAAAGCCTTCATCCTATAAAATCATTAGGAGGTTGAATTAGAATCTTTGTTGAAAATCATCAGTTTGAACCCTATTTACCAAACATTGTACAAAAAGCAAAATAAAAATCTTCACCAAATTTATTGAACATTTCAGAAATCATATTCTTTATACAATCATTACAAGATAGAATAAAAACTTTTATTAAAAAAATCGAAATTGTTCGATATCTTGCTCACCACACATTTAATAAAAGTCAAAAAGCATACGTACACCGATTTCAGTGGCAATTTCAGGAACCCCTTATTTTATTAAGTCATTGACATTATACGCCGTGGCCTTTTGAAGAACCAGCGTGTCTGTGTAATTCAAGAAGTTTATAAATTTCTCCCGATAACTGATGTGACGTCTATTCGTCGCGCGTGAAATAAGACCAATTGTTTAACTCATCTGAAACTACTAACACCAAAGTTATAAAAAAAACTACAATAAATACGGTTGCATATGCTTTTAGAGGAGTGGTCATCTTTGTAGGAGTCCGCCAGTTTCTAAACATATTTTACGCAAAATTTGTATTATATAAAAACCTAAATTAGTTTTAACCGCTTATATTTTAAATTGTTCTAAACCAGCAGAAAGATCAAATTCTATAATAATTTGCATAATAGATTCTATATACACTTTTCATATAATCGATGTTAAAAGTAATGTTGAAACTAAGCCGGCGGCTCGTGTTACAAACGACCCCATTAGAACAACAATTGCTTTATATGCAACCACTTAGGTTTTCATTATTAACTCCTTCTGTAACAGCATTTAGCGTATAAGAGCAAACGTTATGCCTTTTTATAGTAGGCCCATAAAGTTTGAGCGCAGTGTATGTGTTTCATAAATTCTCGAATTTACGGTGTAAAATTATATTTGAACAATAACCAAACGGTAGTGAGTAAATCAGAAACACGACTTCTAATTCCTAGAGTTTCATGCTTTCTTCACCCTACTAATTCTCCTTCATGTCACTTAAAATTCAAAGTTTAAATTTGCTTCCACACCCTTACAGCAACCGTTTTTCAGTTACAAAAAAATGGAAAAATGATAAAATTATGCGTGACAATCAAGTAAAATATGATGTGACACAACAATATTTCAATATTCTCTCAGTGATTTTACTTCTCAACTCAAAATCTTTAGGCAAGGGAACATTTATTGCCGATAATACTCCTACAGGAATGACATATTCCCACCGGCAGTGTTAACAAATCTATCATAGATAACAGTCATATTTAAAGTTTTATGAGTAAATTAAAACAAATATTACTCCAAAAGTCAATTATTCTTAGAACTCAACCTTACAAAATTCCTGTTGTACCTAGTAATTAGCCATCTTAGCGTACATTAATACTTAGAATAAGAGCCCTAGGATAAAACCGGTATCCTCGAAAAAATTGCATAACACAAGCATAATATTACAACGTCTGAGCAAATCAAAAATTTTATTGAAAAACAGAATTGCACATTTAATATAGTCCACATGGTTGCTTCCCAAAATAACTATAGGCCAAGAGGTACACACGCCATAAATTCAGAGAGTGTAGTTATTTTGCAGAGGAGAAAATAAAGCCCAAAGTTTCCGTATATCAATGTGGAATACGAAGCTCCTAGAATCACATGTGAATAATGCCTAGGTATCACTACTCTGAAGTTTTATTGTTAAGTTTATTTTATTTTCAAGCATTAACAGGTCTCAGACTTAAAGAATATTAAAATTTGGTGAAAATCTCTCTGAATATGTATCCTCACTACGAACATCTGTAGTATAACAATAATAACATTTAGAAAAAAAAACAACAATCAATTAAATACACATACTACGTATATAACCCCTTTTATACTATTAGAGACATCGACATCTCTGATCGTACACATTTTAAGTCGCAGTCGTAGCTAAGCTAATTCCTTATTTACCCCAAACAACTTTCCCTGCAATTGTAACTAATGCGATTAGTTCCTATACTTTTGAATGGTGATTCAAACACAGCATACTGGTGGCTCCTCCCATGCCATTATGCTGATATTTTATTTTATTTTTACACTTTCTGTAAAGTTCAGACAACCATCACTACTTCTGATGATAGTTGCTTGTGCTACTATATTTTACTTTGAACACATCGGTTAAATCTTTATCACACATGTGAGTAATTTACATCATTCATATTTTTTTATAAAAAAACTCATTTTTCTACAGTAAGTATATTTTAAAACACTTAATAGACAAACCATTCACCCAAGTGCTGGCGTTATATGGTTTATAATTATTAGGTCAATCCATGGAAACGTTACGTTGTCTGTTGATTGTATTTTGTTGTTTTCCAGTATTCGCATTGCTAGCATGTGGTTAAATTGCTTACTGTCTACATGATTTATTTTAAATCCTTCTCAACTTCTATATAAATCTGACAAATATTTGTTAACTTTTATACTTTGTTCAAACATGTTTTACCGCATGCATTACTATTTCCGATTTATGTACATTACAGAAAAACCTGTACTTTTATTTCTATATATCCTAAACGTTTCGTGAAAACATATTCGCATAACGTAGTTTTAAAATAATGGTATAAATCTCAACAATTATATAGTGAAAATAGAAATAGTGTATTGTATTCATCTTCCATCACAGCCCAGTGTTTAAAAACATCCATTTAATTTTAAATAAATAATAGAAACCAATATGATTAGTTTGTATTCAGGATACTTTAAAAAAAAGATGACATATTGTTAACTATCAATTCCAATCAATACGTTTTCGAAATTACCATTGATTGTTTCACAAAGGTAATGTCCAGTTGTTAACGGAAATATAACTTACAAGTTTACGGTCACGTGTGCATTTGTAGTTTTATATATCATGGTCTGCCATGTCGAGTTTTAATCTGATGATGTTTAACAATGTTTCCTTAAACCTGCAAGCTAATTCATTGTAAATCACTTTACTGACTTACGTAATCCAAGAAACTCAAAATTACTGATGTTCTGCCTAGTTTTAAAAATGACAAAATCGACGACGAATAATAAGAAATATACGAAGAAACATTATATGGCATCAACGCAGTCCCTACGATGATTAATGTTACACATTGTACGATTATAAATAGAAAAATACAGTCGAAAATGATTTTTAAATATTTTACGCCAATAGTAATAAGAATGTGCCGATTTTATATAAGTTGAACCACAATAATTATTCAGCTGCGTTTGTATTGTAATCTCTTGTCATGAATAATAAACAGACGAACACCAGCCATTACACTACCGTAATCGGCAATGCAGAAACACAATCTAGCTTTCTTCAACATCGCAACCCCACAATTGAATTAACGTTTTCTTGCGTCAAAACAGCTAATGTTCGCTCGTAATACACCGTGAATAATTCATCACCCGTCAATACTTACCGAAGTTGTAACCGCACAATCAACTAAGATGGTCATCAACGAAGCAAATTTACCCAGCAGCGACACACCGATTTTGAAAATTTGAAAACGTCCGCAACGTTGGACCTAAGTCACATACTAGAAGGCCACTGTTTCGCAGAGGCAAGCATACTCACCTGCGTAACATCACGCATACATCGCTTGCGCAAAAATTGTCGAGCAATGAATGTTGTGTCAGGCACCACCTATAAGTCCACCAGCGGAAACGTTTTAAAGAAATCAAGCCGAAACCTGGTCACTAGTAAATCTACACTTCTATGAAGTATTTCCGCCGCTTTATTCTAGTGGTTGCAATTCGTTTAATTAGCACCAGTGAAATAAACCAGCTTTAGTTTGTAATTTTTAGAATTACATATTCAATGAATTTATTTTAGAACCATCCAATACATTGAGTATAAGCAATTAAATGCCGCCATTGTTCTCCACAAGCTTTGGTTTGGCACCTTCCGATAGTAAAATATACCGTTTTAATTTGTCATCACAGCGAGTAAACAGTTAATTACTACGCGATACAGTACTTCTGATAATTTTAACTCATGTTTGTGAATTTTTTAATATACTAGAATATTTACACTTGATGTATCCTAAACTTTAATAATAATAATTTTTAAAGACGGGGACGTCTTTTGGGTGAGCGAGGGGAAGGTGATACGCATTAAAATGGGGTAGCTACAAGGAGTAAGGGGATTTCTTGTAGCTACAGCTGAAAGGTACATATAGTCGAGAATCCTCTTTAGAAGGGGGATGTGAGTGAGGACAGTCCAACGGTCAACATCCCTTTGTACACACTATTCTTACATATCGAGAGTAAATAAACATACCAATGGCACCCAACATCCGTTCAATCTCGTCTCCACACTTTATTGGCATTCCTTCACATACCAGTGGGTATCATCCGTAAGCTACTTTATTTATTTTATTCCTATTTCTTAAGTCTTTCTTACGCCTTTACTATCGCTAGCTATTTCTGTAAAATTGTATTAAAAAGCCCAGTGCTACCCCATCGGAGCCTGGAGATACATAACGGGATGAGGAATAAAAGAGATATTACGAACTGGATCCGAGCTCCCCCCGTCCGTGGACAGTGGGGAGGACTGCATCAAATGGTGCGAAAGCCGTTTCCTTTTCCTTATACCTAATTAAAAATCTTTTCCTTTAACAATCGCATATAAATATAGAAATAAAAATAGAAAATTCAAAAACAGGTATGCAAAGTAAATATATGAAACCTAAGTAACTTAGATACGTTTTAATAATTTTATCTCGGATTTATTCAATTACGGTCATAATCAAATTAATTTCATCCCTATGCCATCGACAAATCTTTCTCAAATGAGAGGACAGAAGTTCTTTCATCTTCGGTTTACGAATCTACATCGGCACGATGTAAATCGGAACTATAGTCACAAATTTGAGGTGCCGAATAGGGATTGTTTGGGTAGGCAACAATATCCGGTAGTGTATCCCCCTCAGGGAAATAATAATCAGGAAGACCAATTGCCAAGGTCCACAGCCGAATGCAGTAATTATCCAATAGCGCCCGCACCCGCTCCATACCCTAAATTTTCCCCCGGATTATGGCAAGTTTATCATGGGAAGTTGTCCCAAAAATGTGGCTACAGACATACATACGATCTTTCACCTTGGCTTTAAACTGATTAAGAGAGCAATCATTGAGGCTACAGGCTCTTTGATGCTCAAATAAGTAAATTCACATTTCGACAGCATGCAGTATTGGCTTCAAGGCATCTTCAATTAGGTGTCGTGACGCTTGATTGAAAACTGTTCACAATAGTCTCATTATGACTGTATCGGGGATGTGATCTGAATAGACTGTGGCTCCCTTTTCAAGTCTTTATTTCAATAAGAGCACAATAATGTCATTTCATTGTAAAGAACACTTCCTGATTCCTTTTCGTGACATCGTTGTTGTTGTTATTACGCTTACCATACACATAATCAGGACGTGCTGTAAAACATACGCACAACAAGCAGGCTACTTCTCGCAGTGTGATCAATCGAACAGGAAGTATGATAATAAAATTTTAAACCTAGTAGCAATGGTAGTTTCCTGTCGTATTTTCAACATCAGCATTAACTTTAATACCATTTTAGAGTAGATACAGCTAATAAATAACTTGACTTTGATTCCACGCCTGCCCTAGTTACGCAACAGTGTTTCTCTTTCCGTGACTTTATTTCTTGTTTACCTTTATCCCAGCCTATCTGGGAGAATAAAGCAACAAGCTTTCAGTTCAATATCACGCTGTATGTCAATATTTCCAATTATCTCCACACGCTCGGAACGGCAAAAGTTAATAGACACGGCAAAAAAGGAGGATTAGGAATATCATTGTCACGGTTGATTGATGTCCACGTTTAGTATAAATTTTGAAATCTTAAAAGTAATTATTAAACTTTGAAAGTTCACATGCCCACATGGGATACCAAGAAAAGTTTCCTTAAAACCAAAATGCTTCAAAGCCGTCACACTGGAACCTCGCTATAAGAGAACGCTATAAATCACCAAAATCTTCCTCTTATATAGAAATTATCATATAAAGAGAGCTCGTATGCACATAACCATGTATGACATGCGAGCCCAAAGAATCTCTTATAGAGAGAATTCTCTTATATGGAGCCCTCTTATAGCGAGGGTCCAGTGTAC
>JAQGAK010003984.1:0-13361 GCA_034696945.1 Lipothrix lubbocki
GGCGTTCACGATCATCTTAAAGAAGTTCACTGTACTGCGGAGTACTACATTGTCTGTGACAAGTGTGATTACCGAACAGCAAATATGATTGATTTAAATAAACACCGGGAGGAGCATGAAATTTTGGAGTAGCTCTGAAGGTGTTATTTTCAAATTTATTAACCATTTTAATTTGTTTATTTAAGAATGCAAATAATTTTAAAACTAGATTTTCTGTAATGATATCATAATTTTACGCAATAATTGCTATTTTAGCATTTTATATAGAGTAAAATATTAGCAACAAGACTGCAAAAAATTTAAAATGATTCTCTAATTTCTGTTTGTATTAAAATCTAATTGAAAAGAATGAATTTTAGTTTACAACTTTGTAATTTAGTAGGCAGCTACAATAAAGATAAATTGTTACGTTACAATTCATTGTGAAGTTGGAAATTGAAACTGGTGAGACGTGAGAACGGGACTAGGAGAACTGTTCAAAGTTGAATAAAAATAACAGCAAAAAAAGCTGAAATGTAAAGTTGCTTTGCGCCCGCAAAAGTTCAGAACAAGAGCGCATTAATTAATCAGCTTTTCTTGCTCTTATTTCTATTTATTTATTTTACAATCATAATATTATTGCAAGAGATAACTAATGTCAAAAACATCCGTGTAACTCACAGAAGAATAGTGTTATTGTACGGATCAGTGGGTGACTTAGATAACGTACATGCACGTTTATATAAGTACATATTATCAGCATCAAGCATGGAAGTGTTTTATATTAGTGTCACTAAATATATTATTCACACTGGGTTGAATTATTTTTTTTAATTCAAATGAACCGAAATAAATAACAATTTTATAAAATATGTTAGAATAAAAAATGTTTTATTACCAGATACGATTAGGTATGTATGATATTTCCCAAGAAACACAAAAACTTTGTTTTTAATTTTTAAAATATGATGCCTTCCGAGTCACAGCACAAAAATTGAAAAGAGTACTCACATATACCTAAGAGTCAGCTCTGCAAAATTTCAGGATAATCGCAGGTGGTGTTGTAGAGTTATTCTTTGTAATGTTAATTAAATAATGGTTAAGAGTGCTCTTGTATAGCAACGGTGCCAAAAAGTTGTTGACTTTGTATTTGCAAGGGTATAATATTCTTTGTATATTAATTTCCTGTCCGGAAATAATGATAGGGATGTAAAATAGTTTGATAACAATTATTTCGAAAATGTTTTTTTTTCAAAAAGTTATGCAACTGAGTATTTTAATTGTTTTTTGCAGTAAGTGCTAAAATATGAATTATTCTAGTTTTGGGGAACCAGATAGCCATAAGGAATTTTTTGGCCATCCTCGGCATTCATATTCCTGTTTCTCGTTAGACGAATAAGTATGTACTGCTTCCTTGATTTTCCGGCCATTTATTGTTTCTGATAATTAACTTGCCGTTCCAGTCAATCTCATGGTTGTCCCTCATGTTTCCCTACATGTATTGCAATTGCCGATTTGTTATTGCTGCCTAATCTGCAGTGGGCTTAATGTTCTTTAATTCTAATTTGAAGATCATGTTATTATTGGAATTTTTCTAATTTGAAGATCACGCTGTGTCTCTCCAATGTAGAACTTGTCACACGACTTGCATTTTATTACATTGTACACCCTTGCTCTGTTATGTTAATTTGTCTTGTTTGGGATTGAGTAAATATGATACCTTTCTGCCAGGGAAAGAACTCCAAAGCCAGTTGTGTCTGCGTGTCAGGATATTTTGAGTTTTGTGAGAATCTTGTCCGATATAGGGAAGTAGGAGTCTGACTCTATCATGCGCATGTCTTTCTTCATTGATTACCAATTTAATCCGGTCGAACCGTTTTTTTTATTAGTGTATCCGATTAAAATATTCATTTAAGTCTCTAATAAACACTGTAAATAAATAAATATATTTTTTACACTTAGATTTCACGTAATTAAACCTTGGACTCAAAGAAAAACACGTATGTATGTATACCCATCGGAATATTTACGAGGAAACCTTTCAAATCAGGTAAATCGCTACGGCGATGATTTTTTTTCCATAGTTACTAGACACACCGTGTCAAAACCCGCTTTTGATTATTTTCTACTTTTTTGTTGTTTCGGAGATACAGCGGTCTAAAGCTTGCATGTAGACATAGGAAATGCGCGTTTTAGGACCAGCAGTTCAAAATATTCACTGTAAAACAGCGCATCAAAATACTGTTCCAACAAGCTATAAATGACAAAAATCGGGCAGTTACAACATGTGTTACGTCTACTTTAGGGTAACATGCGAAAAATCTGATCCCACCTATACCAATTCCTTATTGGTTGTGATTTCGACATGACGGATGTAATATTTGGGTTCTACGCGCTATTTCCTTCATTTTGAGCATAAGGTCGATGGGGTAACGTTAAAAACTGATCTGATAGTTAACAATTTTACTGGACTGACGGCGTTGTAATTTTTAATTGTCAACGATCAACCATTTACTTGCAATCGAATTGAACACCGAATTGACAATTTTATTATGGATGTCAATTGTCGTATTGAACATTTCGTATTTCACCTCCAATCAGATAAATGCATATCATCATTAAATTCGACTTTCACAACATTCGACGTAAAAAATGAAATGAGAAAAAGAGTTGTCGGCGAAGGCTGAAAATGAGCAACGCATTAAAAGTTTTTACTGTTGATAAGTGATGATGATCTTTCTATCCTAATAATTATGCAATACACTTCAAAAAGTCTAATGAAATCATATATAGGCAACAATGTTAAATCCCTCTATGAAATATATTCTGCTCTTTAGTAGATATCGTCGGTTAAACTAGCAGAGTTTCTAATTTTTTTCGGCTATTTTGCATAAGCGCTATGTCAGTTTTGTGGAATTTTCTCCAATGCGTACCTAAGTGTTATTTTCCCGCTTTTCACACGCAAAAGGCTGTTGTCGCGCATTTCCCCATAGTTAAGGATCTTGGAATTCCACTGATCTTTCGGTGGTCACAATACTCAATTATTTAAGGGAATTGTTGCATTGGCTAAATCATTGTTTCAATTTGTTGATTATTGCAATTTTATTATCCAAATTTAATTCAATGTCTTTATTAACGTCTTATTCCTGAGTCAGTACAAAAAGACTGATCTTTCCACAGGGATAAAATTATTTTAATTAATGGTTTAAATAATTTAAGAATAATAACGAAATTACATAAATCATTCAGAAAATAAATTTATTACGTAAAACACAAATTTTGGTTTCACCCGCAGATAAAGCAATCGCATAAACGAAAATTATATTCATAACGTCTGCTGGTAACAATGGTTAACAAGAAGAGACAACACAATATGGTTTCGTAAAAACTTATTTCATTTCTTTTTTAAAATGTTTGTATTACTGGCATAGGGAAATATAAATGCGCATTTATTCATTCAAAAAAATTATTAAATTAAAATTAGTTATATAAAATTATGTTTCTACTTGCTCGTCAGGTGCACTTTTACGTTTTAATTTTTATTAAAATGCATGCATAGTTATATAAAGACTTGTGACAATATTAGGACTTGTGCATACTGCGCTAAACTAAATTAGCACTAATTCAGAAGCTTAAAAAAATTAGCATATGTGCTAATTATTTATTTACTAGTATATATACTAGTTTAACCGACGAACATTACGATTTATGTTGGACTATGGATGGATACATTACCACATACATAAGTGCATAAAGCAGTAATAAGTTCAAAGATCGAAATGTCCCCTTCTCCTATGAATTCACCCAAAATCATATAAGGTCTTTTTTCAGTTTGTCCTATGATGATGCACGTTTATATGTACCAGGAGATACACAAACGCATGAAATGTGCTATAACGCGTATAACTTTGTTGTATGTAATTTATCACACGGTGAACCTTTTCCAATATTAACATCTGGCTTGGACCCTCGACCCAAGTTTATTATGTCAAACCTTTATATTTGGGCGATCCTTTTGTAAGAACGGCTGTTTTGTCATTGAGGGTCTTATTATTCAAACTTCCAACATTCCCCTCTCGTCATTCCTTCCAGAATGGATTGCGCAGCAAGAAGGAGCAACCGTCAATGCGGGTAGCAAACAAATTCTCGTGTTCTACATCTTTGATTCTCTGTTGCGTGCTCCACCAGCGTTCACTAAAGCAAGTTGAAATAAAATTAAGTTTTTAAAATACTAACAAAATCAGTTTAGTCATCTTTAACTATAGGAATAAGTGGTTAATTATAAAATCATAATACAATGTCAGTATCAGTATAATTTAATTCTTTATTTAACGTGAATTAGTCTAGTAATTTCTATACTTTTCAAAAATTTTGTATTATTTATATTAAATTATTACCGCTTTCAAAGTTTAATTTAATTATTTACTTATTTTTATAACTTTATAATGTAATCATTCATTAACAATTTTTTATTTCTTAATTATTCCACAGTGTAGATTGTCGAACCACTTTCACATATAGGAAGTCCTGCTGAATCATGTCCGCTAAAGTTTCCAAGGTGTCCAACTCTAACCCTAAGGGTTCATCAACCACTCCAAAGCAAATTACACGCCAGAGTTTTGCACTCTACAAATGTAAGGATTGTGCTTTTGTAACCAAACGTTCAAACGATTTGCAAAAACACTGTAGCCGTAAACATGCGGACGTAACGAAGACCTACAGCTGCAAATTCTGCGATTATAAGACTTTGGTTGAAAGAAATTTATTGTTGCACGAACGGAGGACTCACCCGCAGCTCTACAAATGCAAGAATTGCGCCTATGCAACAAAACGTAAAATAAATTTGCGAAGACACTGGGACCGTATTCATGCGGACAGACATAATAAGATCTGCTGCGAACTCTGCGATTATAAAACATCAATCAAGGAATACTTAATTAAGCACAAACGAAGAGTTCATGGGGGCAAATCTTTCATTTGTGAACAATCCAAGATCAAAACTAAGCGAAAACAGAATTTACATAATCAGATACAAAGTTGGCATGAAAGTGTGGACAAGATCCACGAATGTGATTTGTGCGATTACAAAGCAAAATGTAATGAATATTTACAACAACACAAAACAGAGGTCCACAATCCGCACTCTATTAAATGGAAGTGTGAACATTGCATGTACGAAACTAAACGCAGGAGAAATTTAATTCGACACAATAAAACAGTGCACCGGAATTTGGCAAACAATGACAGAATGCATTTACGGACGAGGAAAAGCAATGAAATAAGTGCGCGAGTCCACAAATGTAAAAACTGCGGTTTTGAGGCCAAAACAAGGGGTGAGATTTTGACGCATATTTACCAATTACACGATTTTCGACTGCCTCGCTACAAATGTGGCCTTTGCGATTTCATAGCTGAAAAGCCCCACGGCGTTCACGATCATCTTAAAGAAGTTCATTGTACTGCGGAGTTCTACATTGTCTGTGACAAGTGTGATTACCGAACTGAAAATCTTATTGATTTAAATAAACACAGGGAGGAGCATGAAATTCTGGAGTGGCTTTAAAGGTGTTATTTTCAAATACATCTGTCATCATGATTAGTGCATTTTGAAACGTAAGCATTTTACATTTTTATATTTAGAAATTTCATTCTATTATAATGAAATATGGTTCTTCACACTGTTGAACTGTTTGATAGTGTGGGTAAAGTCATTAGTAACAAGGACTTTAATAAAATCACAATTATTTAATAAATTATATGTTTATGAATTTTATCCTATAAAGATTGAATTTCATTTTTTCGCAGTGAACCGTCAGTACGAGTACGCCAGCATGTGCATTCTAAGCAAGTAGCTAAGATAAAGATTGGAGAAGTCAATAACTTTCTTTACAAGGAAAATATTTTTAAATTTTGGATGTTAACAGTAATGTCTTCAAGACTACGATGTTTGTTTATGTACATCTTCTTGGATGGAATTCGAATGTTACGCGAGTAGGAAAAAATGGTTTAATACGGGAATAAGTAGAATACGATTCTGCCGTCCGGCAACAGTACAGGGCAATGGGATTTCCTATTAGGTCGTTCTATTGTGGATTCAACACATTTAGTTGCCATTAAAACGTATTCAAGGTCTGACCGCGCTTATTACGGGCAGCAGTTGTATGGAACAATTCTTATTTCACCTCCAAGAGTAAATTCCATTTTCACAAAATTCAACACAATAAATGAAATGAAAAACAATATTTGTCGAAGGCTAAAAATACGCATTGCATAATAAATATTTACCGTTTTACCAGAAAACCTCGCGAAAAAGGTAAGTCGCTAGGGCCGTGAGTTTTTGTCACAGATACCCTACACATAGTGTGTGAAAACCCACTTTTCATTATTTCCTACTTCTTCATCGCTGTTTGGGAGAGACAGCGGTCTAAAGTTTACGATAGGCAGATGGCAGATTTACGGACTTGAATTTAATACTGTTCATCGCAAAATCACGTATGATGGCTGTGGGTCCGTAACCTCAGGATGTGATTTCTTTGATCCGTATCTACTCCCAGAGTTTTTGGCCTAGGCCCATGAAACTTAGCAAACATGTTCAACACCGGTGGGGGATGCATGGCGTCTATCTTCATGTTGTTATGAAGTTCAGTTTTGAAGTTGAATCGGGGGCTACCATCAGTAATATTTTTTTTTGAAATTGTTAAAAGTGCCATAAAAAAAATTAAAATAATTAAAAACTCTTACAAAAACGTTAACCCCTACGTTATTTAGCAGTGATTTTTACCATTATTTAAATAATATGATTACAGATGAATCAGCGGGATATAGTTATTACACACTTTGAAATTAAAACCAATTTCAAATTCGAATTCTCTGTATGCATTATTTGAATTTGAAATTGGTTTTGAAATGGAATATTCAAATAGTACTTTGTACATATAAGTTTATAAGACTATTTAGGTGCTTTGGAATGTGTAAATTCTGCTAATTGTAAGACCAATATTTAGTGATGAAACTCAGTTGACGTAGTTTTGTCTCACGTTGTGTCAACGTAGTCAGTCAAATAAAATTTTATCTACATCAATAGTATAAATACTGAAAGTATATATCGAGGGTAAAGAGGCAAATATGAACACGTTGCTTCAAGCTAAAATGCAAACCAGCGTGCCGTACGTACAGACCGCTGGCCCGTTAGTTTAGTACAGTCCTCTTCAGCATAATAAAGCTTACGGAAGCGGACTGTATGCATGGGCCAGTAATGTGTTCAATTTTGCCTCTACATTTGACGGACACGACAGCGACGACCAGAGTTCGTTCTTGCATTTTAGCTTGAAGCAATGTGTTCATATTTGCCTCTTTACCCTCGATATTCTGATTCTAACAATAAGTTAAACATGCACTACAATAAGATTTAAAAAAATTATATAAGATAGAAGAATTTCTAATTGTATTAAAAGTCTATTGAAGTTCGTATATTGACTAATCTGATATGCTTTTAAATTCATTGATGATAACAAATCTAAATATTTAAGCACGTATACTTATATCTACCTACTATACCTTTATATTCAAAAAAAAACAATTAGCACTAACAATAAGTTAGAATTTACTCGTTACACTACTCTTTTAATTATTTTCTTATTATATTTAGTGATATACATAGATGAAAAATCTATTGCTTACTATGCCGAAATAATAAAATAATTAGTATTATACTATAATTATGTATGCTATTGGGATTCAACTTAAAAACCAAGTTCAAATTTAAATCAGAACCAATTTCAAATCCGAATCAGGACCTATTTTAAATTCGAATTAAGTAGGTAATTCGAAATCCGATGAATACAATTTAAATTGAACTTCGAAAATCGGATTTGTTAATATATTTAAATTGGTTTGGGGAAATACTTAATTCGGATTAGAATAACTATGATGGACATTATTGTTCTTATTCTCGATTTCGGACAAGCGTATTAGTAGTATAAGAACATAATACGTTTTCAAAATCAACAACTGACATGTAATTTATTGATCAAATGAATTTGCTAGATTTATGATTTCATACCCAAATGTGTCTTTGTTACACAATTCTTATTCAAATTAAATAACACATATAGTTTGTGAAGGTTTGTTATGAGAAACACCTGTTTCCATCTCCCGTGGAATTGTTAGTCTTTCCTACGTATAAGTACCGTCGGATCCACAAGTGCTTGAAAGGTGGCATATCCCATACCATACCTTTTCCATTGTTATCACCCAGCTGGACCTTCAACCGCAGCTTGTTATTACACATTTTTATGTTCGAGGTATCCCCTTTTGGAAACAGTTGCTTTGTCATTAAGGGTCTTCTTATTCAAACTTCCAACATTCATCTCTCATTCTTCTTTCCAGAAGGAGTTGGGCAGCAAGAAGGAGCAACCGTCAATGCCCGTAGCAAACACATTCCTGTTGATGTTCTACAGCTTTAATTCTCTGTTTCGTGCTCCACCGGCGTTCACTATAGCAAGTTGAAATAAAACTAAGTTTTTAAAACATTCGTGAAATCAGAATACGATTCTCGTCAGTATTATTTAATACTTTATTTAACATGAAGTAGTCAATTGTAATTTATTTATACTGTTTAAAAATTTTGTCTTATATAAATTAAATTATTACCGCTTTCAAAGTTTATTTTAATTATTTTCCTATTTTTATTACTTTATAAAGTAATTATTCATTAATAATTTTTAAATTATATAATTATTCCACAATGTAGATTGTCGAACCACTTTCACACGTATGGGAAGTCCTGATGAATCATGTCCGCTAAAATCTCCAAGGTGTCCAACCCTGACCCGAAGGGTTCATCAACCACTCCAAAGCAAATTACATGCCAGAGTTTTGCACTCTACAAATGTAAGGATTGTACCTTCGTAACTAAAAATCCACAAGGTTTGCCAAAACACTACGACCGTAAACATGGGGACCGAACTAGGAAACCATACAGCTGTGAACTCTGTGATTATAAAACTTTCGCTAAAGAATATTTCAGGAGGCACGAACGGGATGTTCATCTAAACGAATCTATGAATTGTGAACATTGCGGTTACAAAACAACAATAAAACATAATTTAAAGAAGCATATTAAAATTATGCATGAAATTGTGAGCAAACTCTTCGGATGTGATTTGTGCGATTTCAAAACCAAAAGGAAACATTGTTTAAATAGGCACATAAAAACTGTGCATGAAAGTGCAAACAAGATCTTCGAGTGTGATTTGTGTGATTACAAAACAAAACTAAAACAGAGACTGAATAGCCACATAAAAGCTATCCATGGAAGTGGGGAGAGGATCTACGAATGTGATTTGTGCGATTACAAAGCAAAATGTAATGAATATTTACAATACCACACAAAAAATGTTCACAATCCCCAAGCTAATAAATGGAAATGTGAACATTGCATTTACGAAACTAAATACAGGGAAGATTTAATTCGACACAGTAAAATAATGCACCAGAATTTGGAAAACAGTGACAGAATGCATTTACGGACTAGGAAAAGCAAGGAACTAAGCGCACGAGTGCACAAATGCGAAAACTGCAGTTTTGAGGCCGAAACAAGGGATGAGATTTCCACGCATAATCACCAATTACACGATTGTCGACAGCCTCGCTACAAATGTGACGTTTGCGATTTCATTACCGAGAAGCCTGACGGCGTTCTCGATCATCTTAAAGAAGTTCACTCTACTGCGGAGTTGTACATTGTCTGTGACAAGTGTGATTACCGAACTGCAAATATGATTGATTTAAATAAACACAGGGAGAAGCATGAAATTTTGGAGTAGCTTCAAATATGTTACTTTCAAAATTAAACATTCTAATTTGTATTTAATAAACCAGCGTTTTTAATTGATTTTAATATTTTAGAACTATGCTCTTTTAAAATGAATTCTAAATTTTACACAATAATTGTTATTTTATATGTAGTAAAATATTAATAGCAGGACTTTAATAAAATTGCAGATGATTCCTTAATATCTGGTTGTATCAAAATTTATCATTTTTAATATTTGGAATACCTGGTTAAAGTTTAACGATTCAAGTTTATTTCCAAACCGTCGATTACAGAACAGTAATCATTATCAGGGATCTTTCAAGAATAATAATTTCAGAATAACTGCGAGCACGTTTGTCGGATGCAACAAATTAAATTAAAACATTACTAACAGCTAAGTTTAAACATTACTAATAACTAAGTTGTTCATGTTGTTTTATTGCTAAACGTTCTTTAAAAAATCTTAAAAATTGACCTTTTCATGGGGTGATGATTTTTTAATAAAGATTCTAAAGAATGAATTTCATTTTACTGTGTAGTTTAGTGGGTAGCTACACATCAAAGAAAAGGAATGTCAACGCATAACTTGCGTTGCATTGCTTGGATCATTTTTATTAATACATGCTGACAATATTATAATCATTCCTATAAAACATGATGTCTTAATATTACACCACCTTTTTAATGTAAATTATCTGACTGCGCATTTAAGTGTACGTTGTTTGTCTAGAGTAGGTCGATTTTTAAATGCCATTGCAAAAATTGTAAATTAGGCGGGCAGAAGTGGTAGGCAGTTAGGGCATTTTTTCACAAGAACAAAAAAGTACTTTCGGCAATAAAAGAAAGGAAAAAGATTCCATGCTAAATATTTCGTGTATATAAGTAATTAGGGACTTAACGTTAAGTCCCATAACAAGCATATGGGTGTGTGAAGTATATAGAGACGTAACACGTTAAGTCCTAGGTAATACATAAATACTTAGCGTGAAAGACCACGAAAAATGAATGCATTCGTATGTAAATTTACACTTGTTGGTTATCATGGAACAAAACGCTTTGGACAGAACGATTTCAAACAGGATTAAGCTCGTTTGAAGAATTTAGGTTAAAGTGGAAAATTTGTTCATGGATTTTTTGTTGGTAGAAGTTTTGAAGGTCAGACGTAATTTTTCGGTGTGCATTGGCGTATTTTGGAAGAATGTTTATACAAAGTGTCATTAAATGCAGAGGGCGACTACTTTCTGTGTTTAGTGCCGCTTAGAAGCGTCATGATGGTGTGCTAATTTTAAGTTGTTTATAATTTTTATTTCAATTATTTTGGTCAGGGGGGTTGTTTGGTTAATTAAGCCACCTAATGAAGACCAAGATCCATACCAAAACTGAAATTGTAAACCAAAACAATGTAATTTAGGTTCCTTCCGATAATTTCAACTATAACTGGGTATGAATTTTAAATAGTATTTCTAGAGTGACAAAAATTACTGAATTTGAGTTGCGAAACGTCGTAAAAGAACTTAGTTTTTTATCATTAATTTCAGCGAACACAAAAATTAATTTTCTATCATTTAGCCAACACAAAGATAATTACATACATACGTTTGTGGCCTTTGTTCAAATAACAATAATTTTTTTAAATTAAAAATTGTAAATAAAATAAACATTTGTAATGACATGTATTGACATCTGTTAATACGTAATAATACCTATCTTCGTGAATGCCATGAAAGCAGGAACGAATTCGTTTCCTTTGACCAAATGCTAAAGCTAAACCCACAATTTTCAAGGATTCCTTTCCCCTCTATGAGCAAGGCGTAAAGGCAAAAGGGCCAGGAGCACTTACGATTGGGACCGCCAAATATAAAAGGAATTTCTTCGTGCACTTTTTGCATTTAGTTGGGGGTAGCTTTTAAAGAAAACACTCTTTAGTCAGCAAAACGTCTCATTTAGGGAACTTTTACAAATTCACTTACAGTTAAATCCAATCCTTCAGAACAGTAAATAATTTCAAATATGTCGATTAAAAAGTTGTTAAATATTATAGTAATACAACTTCTTTCAAAACTGTCATTCTGATAATTTTATAGGAAATACTTAAGAGAATTGTTTCTGTATTTCTAAATTTTGACTTACGTGTATTTGAGAAAACTTTTGGCTCCCACAATTTAAAACGGAGAATTAAAATTTATTAGTACCTCTCTAAGCACATTTTAACCCTGAACATGTGCATATGCAATAATTAAGCATTTACAGAACAAAAATTAACAAAGTAAGTACAGAGTTCCTTATTTTTGGAATACAAATTCTTTGCCATTATTACTTATCCTGTTATCAATTTAAACCGGCGCTTTAGTCATCCTATGGAATCAAATTTGGAAATTATAACACGGAAATAGATATTTAATTTTTAAACCTAATTTTTATGCATTCATTACGCACAACGACTCTAAATTTTTGCGCAAATTGAAATGTGCACATGCACCACTCCATGAAATTACAATGATTAACAGTGAATTGCTAACATAAATTTTATTCTTGCACATGTCTACAGATCCCATTTTCTTGACAAATATTAAATTTGGACATTTCCGAAGATCAACATTCATCATGAAAAATATTTATCAGTGTAAAGTTTGTTTCGAAACATTTTCCCTTTTGCGGTATTTACGGAAACACGTCACAGTCACCGCTGTCGGAGATCATCAACTCAACAAATGCCAAAAGTACTACAGTAAAACGGATAATCTCCGCGAAAATCTGCAGGTCAATCACAAAATTGTCACAGAAAACACGCCTACGGAGGAAATAAATTTCCACACAAAAGCAAAACGACTGCAGTTGATTTCCACGAGCAATCAAGAGAAAAAGAACTATTCAGAAGATAATAATAGCTGTACAAATATAGCAGACGAACATTCTTGTTTAAAATTTGAACCTGATGAGGAGGATGGTCATTACTTTTTTGATAGAGAAAAACAAATTTTACCACATGATGAAACCGCTGATAACTCTCCGGAAATATCTGGGAACAATGAAGATCATTCGAACCAGGATAATGTCGAAACAGTGGATATTGAGGACGAGAGGCATGATAAATCACTAATAAAATATACATTTTTCCAACGCAACAACAGTCAAACACGTACTATTGGAGTTAATGTTTTGGTCGTGAACATGTCGGAAGTAAATTCAACTGTAGAAACAACAACATGCAAACAATGCAAATTCGCTTGCAAATCACTGGAACATCTCTGCATTCATTATGAAACACTTCACAAACTTCCCGTGGTTTCCTTGGCTCGAGTAACTACGAATCAATTAAATCTAAAATGCAATCGGACGGAAACAAGCAATAGTGAAGACGCGATTAGGAAAACGAAGACTATTAAATGCGACATTTGCAGCAAGACGTTTAAAGCTCGTGGTAATTTAAAAAAGCATAAATCTACACGCTTAGAAAAAAACATGGGGTTTTAAAAGAGAAATCTGGCAATTTTGCCAGAGAACTCGGTATGCCGGGGACTGAAGCTTTTTCCGGCATTTCAGAAGGTATAGAAATGTCTGGACA
>JAQGAK010003985.1:0-13355 GCA_034696945.1 Lipothrix lubbocki
ACTATCTGTCCAACAGTATACTGTTGTCGACTATTGTAATCTTTGATACCTAGCTGTGTCGGATACATTCACTATTATATTTCCCATAAAGGGTCGAGTACTATTTACTAAATATTATCTATTTGTTATTATCCACACTAATAATTGTATCCAACTATACACCGTTGTCGATCATTTATTGTTAGTAATATTACTTATAAAACTGTTGCAAGTTACTCCGAACTATCTCATATTGCCCTACTATACTTATATATAGTATTAGACCTTGAGCGAATGCTCGTTGTTATTACTTTGGCAAATTAGTACTTATACACACACTCTGACCGTTCTATTACCTTTTACTTAATTCCTTCTCAATACACTTGACTTACACCACTCAAAGATTATTGTATAACGTAAAAATATCTCATGCTATTATCAGAATAAATATATATCCATTGCTATTTAACACTAGTGTTCTCGCACCTCCGAGTTCATTTATTTACTTCATGTATTGAGTTATACCTAAACAGTAGCCACTATTATACATCTAATAACCACACGTAAGGAACTGTCCTGAGCCAAATACCAGTTCTTTACAGTACATACAAGTAAAGTAGAACAGAAACTGAAATTCAAAAATGTATTCCTGTACCTCAAAACCTTGACCCATACGCTAGTAGTCCCTTACATGGTATTGTAACGCTTAGACGATTTGTATTTTACCCGGGTAACAGTTTTGATTAAATTAAAGAATCTAAGTTGCCGAGTTCATTTAAATGAATTGCAGGGCCACCTATGAACACACGAAGAAGTATATAACTGCTGACATGACTGCTATGTTAAAGAACAAAATATGAAAAATAAATAATGTATAGTGAAGTGAATAAACAGAAGTAAATAGAGTAAATCTAATTATATTAAATGTAATAATTAATCCTGTAGCAAATTGAAGAATGGTTGTGATGGCTTCGGCTGATTTATCGACCTGAATAAATCTATCTATCTTTCTATACATCCTTGATCAAAAAAGATTTTCAAACACAAAATTCGGTCTTATGCAATAGTGCTTGTCTCATAATCTTTAATCGTTGTAAGGGGAAAACAACAAAGTATCCGAGTATATAATTATTTCCATTACAATCAACCTCCTTGAATATGTGTCAGCTTATGAAACGAAAAGGGTCAGTTTACACCTCTCGTATGTACATGACAACACGAAGATCAAAACTGTAAAATGATCCAGTGAAACCGTATAACGGTTCAAAGAGATTTTGCTTATGAGAGTGTTCAATCGTGCAATAATGATAACTGTGCGTGCATCTCACCTACAAAAAATTCAATGCTATGAAAAAACTTCAAATTTTATATTTTCCCTGAGGAGTAATCACACGTTTTATTGAAATAGGTTTCTTCAAAATATACACATATTCTGTCATAACCAGGTGGGGGATATTGGACGGAGAAGAATGGACAGTGAGTTAACTACAGCTGCCTAATTCAAACAATGATGATTTAAAAAATGAATTGGAAGGGACTCGATTCAAAATCTGCGGCAGCTATTAAACACTAAGTAGAAAAAAATTACCCAGCAGTTTTTGTAATAATGAATTCGGGAACTCGTGTGCCAAAAAACTCTCTTGTCATTTATCACAAATGACTGAAGCACAGCTAAAACTATGTCCACCATCATCTTTTACAATTCAATATACATATGTATACTTATCCTGGTGGTGAGGAAAGTACAACAACATTCTCGAGAACATTTGGACTTGCCACTAACTCGAGCAATAGCTACAATACATAGTTTTAAGTTAACAATCGCTATAAATGGAAGCTGTCATGCATATCAAACGATTGCTTCCAATCCCAAGATGTAAGATGGTGGGTGTACCGTAAACAGCCTGAATAAAATATTGATAAAAATAATGTTACTTTTTTCGTACATATTATTTCCCTACACGAAGTTACTTAGTGCAAGAGCACTACTGCTACTGTATATATTACAGCTTTACAACCTTAAAGTTACATCTAAATGCTCATATGTGTCTCTCAAACAGTGTCGAGAGGTTTTTAAATAATATTTAACTTCATAAAGTTGGGAACCTCATGTTGAACAATTGCTTACCACCGTTACTTACGTTACTACTTTAACACTCGCATATGTTAGAATTTTATCCGTCAGTTAATAAGGTAAAATGTTTACATGAATGCTGTAAAAGAATTCGTTCTATCAATCCATTAAATATAAATATCAAAAATATTTAATTAAAATATGTGAACATGTCATTAACCAATCCTGGAGAGTTAGTAACAGCGAAATAGTATCCGAGAACAATCAACAAGGTAGTAAAAAATGTAGGATTCGTATGAAATTTTTTTGCCTTATTGCTCCTCTATATACTGCAACAAAAATACCCTATTATGGGTCAGTAGTAAAAATTGTGAAAAAATGTACTACATACTCCTACTATAGCAAGGATTTTACCAAACTTTTGTGAAGCCGACTAAATTAACCTTGCAAAATGCTCAACAAACGTAACGAAAACCCGGACTCAAACACACCCATACATTTACTTATCTGTCTATTCGCTGTAGAAACTCAATGAAAGCGAATTTCATGAATAACTAAATCTTGGTAAACATGGGTGGCAACTGACTCATATTTATTGCGTACTTGACAACCAACAACTTCAAGTCGATTACAGCTGCAAGTCAATCGTAGCTTTTACTGTTTTTTTGGAATGTTTCTAATGGTTTGAATAACGCAAGTTGTAATTTGTTTCAATGATTCACACACAACTACTACTGTTGACGACAACTACCTTATACACAGTACAGTATCCATGAACCACAAACTAATTTTACTCACATACAGTGGATAAGAGTAGAAATTGTTTAGCTTTGTCTATATGGCGTTTTCAGCTACTTCCACATATATTTATACCAATTATTCACTCATAAAATCCATCCAAACCGTTATATGACTGCATACATCTGGTTTCAGAGAACATGGAATTACTCATTGCTGTATGCTCTCAAAAGCGCCCGTGTCACTTGTACCTTGCCTCCACGCAATTTGTGTGACTAACAATTTATTCCAGAATCAGTCATTAAGCACAACTCGTCGGGATATTCATTGGGTCACAATACTAAATGGCATAAACTATACACTACATTGACTATGTCTGCACACTGCATTTAGTAACGTCTACATATCTACGATATATGTATATGTAGGGTTTTATTGATTTGAGCATAGCTCCTTCAATATTCAGAGATTACTCTTTTCTCATAGATTTGTACAAAACCCAAAGCAACATTACAAATTCCATAGATATTATACCTAGTGTATTCTGGTAAAGGTAATTTGGTGTTGATCGTCCACAGAGGGTTGTCTTGAGTCCATCTATAATGGGACATTATCAGAGAAACCTTCAAATGCACAGCCACAGATGTATCTTTTTCATTCCATCAGATCCATCAGATCTATCTACATATCTATATATACACTGAAATTATACGGAACCTTTTGAGTACACATTTAATTTACACATACAATCACACACTAGGCAATACTTATAAATATTGTTTTTTTAGAAATTTGCATCTTCACAAAAAAGATTTTTGGTATTTATACTTTTATCAAATAGCTATTTGAGTATTTATCATTTTCACCAAAAAGAAATTTCAGGAATTTAGTTATTAATTGTTTTGTAGCAAAACTAAATGCGAAGTTTCTAAAGGCAGACGGTATTTAGATTAACTAACATGAACACGTAGATTTTTTCCGTCTTTTCCAATTTCCCCTTTCGATTCCTTGATAAAGGTAGTGAACAAAACTCCCGAAACGTTGGACCATGCCCCCTACTACATACAGAAGACTTAGCATCAACAATGGAAACGAACAGTTTCCCATTGAAAATAGGTACGCAATCAGGGGAGAGAGTGTGTTCGTCTCTGATTTGTATGTATTTTCAAGGCTAATTGCGCGAAGATCAATACAACAATCATTTATAAACGCCAATCAAGAAGAAATCAATTTCACAATTTGATGGAGAAGAATTAATGAAGAAATATTTCTCTTTTTACAAGAGAGGATACCTTGGAGTACAGTGGAACCTCGTTATAAGAGGCCTCCATATAAGAGAATTCTCTCTATAAGAAATCCTTTGGGCTCGCATGTCATACGTGGTTATATGCATACGAGCTCTTTTTATATGAGAATTTCTATATAAGAGGCAGATTTTGGTCATTTATAGCGTTCTCTTATAGCGAGGTTCCAGTGTAAATCTTTCTTTTTTGTTCAATTAGTTTAGTACGTTGCATAATACAGGTCAAAAAAATTAAATTAAATCATTAAGCTTTGTCCGTGACGGCAATCCGAAATAAATATGGTGGTTTTTTAACATAATGACATTTATTTTCAAATTTAATAAACTGTACACTTAATTTCATTATTAACGTTTTTTGTCTAAAAAACCAGAAAGCTTGCGACTGTACACATGTAAATAAAATGTTAGTTCTTC
Organism: Lipothrix lubbocki; assembly: GCA_034696945.1. Lineage (NCBI taxonomy): Eukaryota > Metazoa > Arthropoda > Collembola > Symphypleona > Sminthuridae > Lipothrix > Lipothrix lubbocki. The sequence continues at coordinate 4,509 of JAQGAK010003985.1, forward strand.
TATTTAACCACGTAAGCCATGAAAAATACTCATAAAATGTAACCGAAATCAATATTTCATCCATTACTTAAATAGTTAATAGATTTCAAATATATGTTTTAATATAATTCATTTGTTTTACCGTCTTTTCTGGTTTCAACTACTTCCAATAATTACCATTTTAATATTCTTTAATATTCCGTTCCTATATTTTAAAAAATACAAGCTTATTACCAAAAGATGCATGTAAGTTTTTTTTATTTGAAATTGATTCGAAAGGTGCTTTGTAATGTAAGAGGCACGCCAGTATCATTTTCTTCCGCCAATCTGATGGCCCATTTTTATATCGGAATAATATACTAACTTTTGATTTAAAAAACCGTTACGAAATTTTACATTTTTTAACATCGAAACACTGATTTGACTATTTTTTGTATCGACATTTTATATTTAATAATTCATCGAATTCAATAGTCTTTGCCAACTTTTTTTAAATTGTATTATAGAAAATTGTTGATTTGCTCCAGAAAATGAAAAATTCATTGCATAAAGCTTCATAGGCAAGACATGTTTCAGCAGCAGAAAACCTAAGATGATTTAATAATGAATCGCTGTAGAATTTTCCAGTTACAAAAAGCGCTTTTATCATAATCTAGAAATCAATTGTTATTGTAAGACGCTATTTTTTGAACTTTAATTTACACAGCTTTGTCACATGTCTAAATGCATATAAATAATCTTTAATCTGAATTTTCTAATTTTTTAAATTTCAAAAACATATGTCAGGTAGATTACGACACATATGACAAATGTATTTTAATCAATATTTCCTTTTCAATAATTGGAAACAATTTTGCGACAATTATTAAAATTGTTTTAAACTTAAATTTCATCTTGTGGAAATTGTTTGTTGCTTGGATGTTCACAGAGTTAGCCACAACGAAATGGGTACTTGCATCCAGGATTCGGCGTTTTAGGACAGCAAACTGGAACCTGGCTATACAAAATATTGTTATTAATCAGAAGAGACGGAAAACACACACTATTTCCGTTATTTTATTTACGCCCAAAATCAATATTAATTGTGATGTTAATTGTGTATTTTACCGCTCCCGGATTACACGGCTGGGGTGTGCAAACGTAGGGATTCTGTAAGTAAAAATTAACGTTGTTGCATACCAAAAAACATAAACTTATTTATAGTATGCAATAATTTTTTAAACTTACAGCCAAAACTGCAGTAAAAATTCCGAGGAGAGTGATAATACAAAAGATGGTTGATTTGAATATAAAATTCATTTTGTAAGTCGGAATTTAATTGAAAATATTCAAAAATCCAGTTCTATTTTGGTTATATAATTGAAACGCAATGATTGAGCAGAGTTTGTTAGGACGTGAATGAAGGTAAGGTTTAGCAACACATATAAAAATTTTGAGTGCGCTGTTAAATCCATAAATTTTCGGGATCTTCAGAAATAAGCTCAATCTGTGCAAAGCTTGCCTGAAACTCCGAAGATTCTCCTATTTAACGACGTGTCCATAAGTTCTTCCAACACTTCAGCCACCAGACGTTTACAACACTTGTTATATTATTCTCAGCATGTGTTTGTAAAAGTTTTGAGTTAAATTCAAAGCGGACTTTTATTTATTGTATTTGTTTTATAAACATTTTCCATAAAAGCAAACAAATAATTCACTCCATTGTCTTAACTATGTATGATTGATTTATTAATGATTTAATTCATGGTTATTGCTTTCATTGTTAAAACTAGTATCTAAATTTACTAGTTAAAACACCCCCATGAACAATTTCTGTGTCAACAATAACCATCCGGTTATCAGCTATTATAAATTTCAATCTTAGTAATCTGGCAGAAAGTCATAAGCATTTAAACTTTTAGCGGTCAAAAAAGCTGTAATAATTTTTGTTTTAGCAGTAAATTTTTTATTCATTTTGCAATTTCTATCAGGACACAACATAGGTATGTTTCCTAAATTGAATCGCTGAAATTGCCAAATTTAGTATATAATTATTTTAAATTTTTATACTTGACGCTGGCCAAGTGGTTTTGATTGTCGTTATTTGTGAGTGCAGTCACTGATTCACAAATTCCATTTTTGCTTTTGATTATATCAGTTCTGGGAGGTTTTAAGAGCCAACAGTCTTTGAATCAGGTAAACGATGAGATCACGAAAAAATTTCCTGACTGTTGTATTTATTTTATAATTCGAAAGTACCCATGGAATTGCATAAAGTTTTTAAAACTACATATTATTGTGACTACTATTTGTTAAAACTTAATATGTAACGTTGTGTAAGTTTTTTAATAGAGCCAGATTGTGATTTTCAGGTAGCAAATTGTGTGAAATTTTAATAATTTAAAGATTTTATTTCAAAATGCATTTTTTACATTTTTGAATTTGTTTATTTCAGTTTAACATCATTTTTTGGGTAAAACAGTGTTTCATGTAACTTGCTTTCTTGTATGAGATAAGTTTATGCCATGGGTTAATAATTGACTTGATTTTGAACCATTCATTGGTTTACAAGTCTTTTATATACAAAATTGCTGTATTAAAATATTGAGAAATAAACGACATTCTGCGCAAGTGCAGTTTTTTGTTAAAGTCCATTCCGAGATTGAATGTTTGTTGGATTCAGACATGAATGTCAACGAATTTAATGCTGAAATCAGATCTAAATGAAGATCTTGTAAGTTGAAATCAATTTTTAACGATTTTCATATCCAAATCATTGAGTGTGTATAAGTGAGTAATATATACATTTTGTTTCAAAAAATAACAATAGGAGCATAGATTTCTTCAGGGGTGAGCAAAGTTTTTTAGTTATTGGCCAGCAAATCCCGCAGAGAAGATTTACCCCAAGAATTGGATCATTATAAAATATTTATCGCAATTTTGCAATTGATTGGGAAATGTTTTTCATTGTTATTTCTGATAAATTACTTTTAGAGTACGTAAATTACATTTCCCCCTTTTATTTAATTCTGTATAATGATTGGTACAAATATATTTCCTCCAATCCAGTTGTGCACTTATTTTCTTCCCCGTTTATTCAACCTTCTATTTTTTATATTTAAAAAATCAAACATTTTAAAAAAATTTAATGATTTTAAGTTTTTTTTAAAGAAATTTTACATGTGCTCGAACATTTGATTATCAAATTAAAATTTTCTGAAGTTATTATACTTACAAGTTCGATTACAAAGTGGAGTTTTAAGTAATATTTTTAAATTTTAGTTATACCAAATTTTTCACACTCCGGCTTTTAAATTTAAAACAATTTAAAACTACGTATTCGAATTATCTAACCATCGTTGATATGTTTATGTTGTAACTGTAATCAAAGATCGCGGGAGTTCAAAAATAGTTTTATATATTTAAATAATATACACATTTTGTTTTTTATTTAATACGTTTTTTATAACTTTTTTATTTAATTTTCCTATTGTAATCCAGTTAACAACATGGTTTAGAAAAAATTTACATTTATATATACATAGTTAATTTATTTCCCCTTACATTTCATTTTTGATTTAGAAAATCAGTGAAATAATTCCGTCTCATAATTCTGTGATTTAATGCTTGGCAATGAATATGGATCGTAAAATTCTTTTATATACATGCTGCATACATATATGTATATAAATAATAATATGTATACGTGTTTTTTAATAATATTGTTTTAAATTAGGAAATCATATCAGATATTTCACAGTGTAGAGGGGAAAAAAGTTCCCGAGCCGGTGTCGGTGAACAATAAGGCTCGTGGGAATAAGGAAGACAGAATTTTCCGCGAGAATTTTATTTTTATAAATACAGAAACTGTAACAAGTACTACAACCAAAATTGTATTTTTGCAGTCACTGATCAACAAATTCACATTTTGTCTTTTTTTTTAATTTTACGAATATTTTACAGCAGAATTTGATTTAGGCAAACGATGAGATCACGAAAAAGCACAATTCTAATGAATTGTGTCTTTTTTCAATTCTGTGCCCCCGCAGTATAACTTTAATAATTAACAATACATATTTACACATCTAATGCAATATTGACCAAGTTATATTATGTTACTTTCATGTAATTTTTCTATTTATTTATAATTTGTCTTGTGATATGGATCGTCAAATGTAATACATAAATTGTCGCAAAAAGTTACTAAAACCCCATTGTAAATAGAATTTAGTTATTAATTTTATTAATTAGTAATTCATGGTTATTGCTTTTATTATGTTAAAACTATTTAAATTTGCTACTTGAAACACCACCATGAACAATTCCTATTTCAACAATAACCGTCCGGTTATCAGCTATTATTAATTTCAATCTTAACAATCTGGCAGCAAGTCATAAATAAGCATTAAAACCTTTAGCGGTCAAAAATTTTGCAGATTATATTCATTCTATTTGAAAGCTGCAAATGTTGTTTTAGCCGTAAATTTTTTATTCATTTTGCAATTTCTGTTCAATGTTTACAAAATTAAGTCGCTCAAATTACCAAGTTTAGTAAATAATTATTTTACATTTTCATACTTCAGGCTGGCCAAGTGCTCTTCACGATGATTTGTGAGCGCAGTCACTGATTCACAAATTCCATTTTTGCCTTTGATTATATCAGTTTTAGGAGGTTTTAAGAGCCAACAACAGTATTTGAATTAAGTAAGCGATGAGATCAAGAAGTTCCGGACTGCTGTATTTATTTTATAATTCGAATGTACCTGGAATTGTATTAAGCTTTTAAAACTGCATACTATATTGTGACTACTTTTGAGTAAACTTATTAACGTTGTGTACGTTTTTCAATAGAGCCAGATTGTGATTTTTAGGTAGCAAATTGTGTAAAATTTTAATAATTTGAAGATTTTATTTCATACATTTCATACAAGATTACATTTGCGTTGTCGTTGTTTATTTCAGTTTTACAGGAATTTTCCGGTAAAACCGTCTTTCATTTAACTTTTTTTCTTATATGACATAAATTTATACCCTGTGTTAATGATTGACTTTATTTTTACACCATTCATTAGTGTACAAGCCCTTAATATACAAAATTGCTGTATTGAAATATTGACTTGATTTTTGATTTTTACTTTATTGTTCATCCTTATCAGTGAAAGCACTGTTTTCCATAGGACAACATGGTTTACTAATCTGTTTACAATTTATTGATATTTTAATTTGAGCAATATGCTCTTTTAATTGTAATAAAAGTCAATTAATTTAGAGCGACCTGTAATATTTGCTGGGCAATTATTCCATGCATGAATTGCTCTATAAGTTATGACCAACTGGTCATGCACAAGAGAGAGAGAGAGACAATTCGATATATATAAATATTCATTTATAATAGGTAATTCTTTTATTTCAATTATTATCAAAAATTGTTAATTAAGTAATATTAATTCATTACATTCATTAATATTAAGCATACGTTCACATTCACACAATCAATCCACAATATCTTGTACAGCATAAGATTATGATGAGTAAGATTACTTCCAGCACAAGCCTGCCATGTCATCATCCAGGACAACAAGCCACGAAGGCACCATTACTCTCATCACTCTTGTCCTTACCTCCGACCAAATCACGTATCGACATTAGTCGCCCCAATTCGACCCGTTACGTAATAATTAATTAAATTAATAAGATCACTAAATAGTTATAAGATTCTACGATAAGAACATATCTCTGAATCTATAAGTAAGTCCTCAGGCTACCAAAATTACTATCGTTATCTATACCTATATAATTGTATAAGTATACGTCCAATTATATATACCTTATTGTAGAGCAAATATACCACTACACCAACCCACAGTAAACTATCGAATCTGGTCCGATTGACCTAGCGAACGAAATTATCCTTGTGAACATGTGAACTTATAAATAGAATAAATAGTGTAATCCGCAAGATAATTCTTCATCATGTTTATTAAGACATATATTCTCCACTTCATTCCGAATATATACATAGTTCATGCCACGCTCTACGTCACATGCACGAGCATAATAGTAAGTCATACCTAGGGTAACACGAATCGTAACACTGGTACAGAATCTATATGAAAATTAGTTATTGGTCAACACTTTCCTCTTTCTTCTAGTATTCAATTTAACTTTATTGTATGTAACCTACATTGAGTTAGTTTAAAGTAACTTGTGTGCTTGCAAAATGTCCAAGGGTTATAAGTTATTAAAAGTCCCTCATCACATTACGCGAAGGTATGTTTGCTGTTCAGTTTTCCAGAATACATAATTATTACAGAACTTAAAGATATGTATTTTTGTTCTTTGAACGCTTGACAATTTCGGGAAATGCACAATCTGGAAAAATTGCATTTGGTGATTGCACTAAAATTTTGTCAATGATTCGAATAGCGTCATCGCCTTCTTATCCAGTTGTATCAACTCGGGGGTATCAGTTTGGATTTTCTCTAGGACCACTCGAATAATATTTGTTTGGTTAATGAATGAGTTCTTCTTGTGCTGAAAGGATGTCAGATGTATTTGAAGAACCTCTTCACTTTCAAAATCCAACGAACAGTGAGTGGATTGTTGTCGCATCTTGTCAATTTTGACGATTCTGGGTAATCCAAATTATAATATTAAATATCGCTCCTCGAGGTGCACTGTATATCTCCAAATTTCCTAAATGCAAAATTGTATATCCACGATCATACTGATGCAAAGCGGTATAACTCCAATATCGCAGTTAAAAAGCATTGGAACAGAAAATGTTTATCCAGAAGCATTTCCGAATTTTTGGTGCAAGATGGTAAAACCGCCGAAATTCGGTTTTCATTCATACAGCATAACTTACAGCATCCCACCTAACCATAATTGCCATTATCTTTTCTCATAGTGGCGGCAATCATTTCGATTCAACTAAGCAATGGTTTTATAGGGAATTCAATTCTGAATCTGAGATTCGCCTTAGTTATTCAATCGGACCTTTGATGTGGATCCCATGGGCACTTTTAAATTAAATTTTCAGTATTAGCTGATTCACGCCAAATTTGCATTTTTAAAATATCTCGGTTCAACGCTTATTAATCACACAAGTATTTGTTTACCACGTGTTTGCCGGCTTTATTTTATTTTTACCGTTCAGGAGTAATTTACTGGCTAAATTTTATATACGAAAGCATGTTTGCCGCCGTTTTGGAGTCGGAACCAGTCAAGGACACCTGGTCTACAAGGAATCGTGGACCACACTGAAATCCTGTATGGGCATAGCTCATTTATGAACTTTATCATTATGAGTTAACTTATGCAGTTTAAAATGGGCAAACAATTTAAACTCTTTTAGGCAAAATTCACATTTGTGACGAACACCGTCATGTGTTATTAGTTTATGGTTCTTCAACGTTTCCTTGGAAGTATATTTTTTCAGGCATACTTCACACTTGTAACGAACACCGTCGTGAGCTACTAATTTATGCTTCCTCAAATTACCCAAATAGGCAAATTTTTTCAGGCACGATTCACATTTGTGTCGAACAACGTCGTGAACTAATAATTTATGCTGCCCCAACGGCTGCCAACAGGTACATTGTTTAGGACATAAATCACATTTCACACAAAGATCATCGTGTGACGCAAGTTTATGTAGCTTCAAGTCGTGGTTTCTCGAAAAGTCTTTTTGACACAGGTCACACTTGAAGCGAAATTTCTCGTGGGCACTCAATTTATGGACCTTTAAATTTCCTTCAGTAGTGTACTTCTTATGACAGTGGTCGCATTCCAGAGAGTTTCGTTGATGGGTATGCAGTTTATGTTGTTTTAATTGCGGCCGTGAAGCGAGTTCTTTTTGGTAGACGTTGCATTGGTGGCTTTTTGTGTGGTTTACACGATTCTCTAATTTTCCATTCTTATCAGTTGAAATTAGCTTGTCTTGCTTTTGGCGGACATTACCATGACTTTCTTTTTTGTGCTTGGAAAAATCAAATTTAGGTTTTTTCAGCATTGTCACGAATAAGGGTTGTCGTTTCTTGCGCAGTTCATAACCATGGGGATTTTGTAGATAGTTTGTAGAAATTTTCCTGCATAAATCGTCTTCTGCTCTGAATATACCATCGTCTATTTTATTGCTAAAGACACTATTTCTGGCGGACTGTTTATCCACGGGCGTTAGGACCACCGCCGGGAGGTTGTGATGCTTGGAGTAGTGGATACAAAGGTGTTTAAAGGAAGCGCACGTGAGAAAACATTCTTTACAAGATATAATCTGAGCTGCTGGACAAAAACTAGCAGGACAGTGGCCAAGGGTGTTTGTCTTATAATATTCTTGACATTTCGAAAAAGTTTGCTCTTCAGAGTTAGCCAAATGTTTACGGAAATAGCGGAGCAGGGGAAAATTTTCAAAGCAAACTTTGCATTGATAATAATTTGTATCTCTTAATCGCCGTAAAATTTGAGGAACTACACATTCTTTCAAATTTGGATTTGGTGGTTGTTTTGAAAGTTGAAAAGTGGTGTGGTCATTATCCTTCTCCTCTTCATCCAACACGATGAGCTCAGGCTCAATTTTAATTTTCTCCAGGACCACAGGCATAACAGGCGGAAATCTTCTTGGATCCGGCAATGTGTGGAAGACAGCCACATGTTTTTTTAAGATTGTTTCGTTTCCAAAGTACAAGAAACACAAGTTGCAATGATGTCGCATATTTGCAAATCTTTCTCGGAAGCTGAACAAAACCTGGGGACAAACAAGAATATGTCAATCATTATAATAAATGTTACTACACTGAAACCTCGCTATAAAAGAACGCTATAAATCGCCAAAATCTGCCTCTTATATAGAAATTCTCTTATAAAGAGAGCTCGTATGCATATAACCAT
>JAQGAK010003986.1:0-13355 GCA_034696945.1 Lipothrix lubbocki
TGTATTAATTTTGTATTAATTTTGTATTAATTTTGTATTAATTTTGTATTAATTTTGTATTAATTTTGTATTATTTTGTATAAAGTTTGTATTATTCTCTGTATAGGTAATGACTGTCGATGGAGATCATCCTATCCCCCACTTAAACATTTCTGCAAGATTTTGGAATAATTCGGACGGTCAAAAATGGCTTTTAATTCCTAAAGGTTCATATTCTCAACAGATTCAATTAACTTTACCTACTTACATTTACTTTTTACAAACCCTCTTCATGGAATTTACTATTTAAAAAATATTATTGTTGTACATTATGGCACAAACGTAAATAAACTTAAACTCAAACATTACTTGATGAAGAATATGATGAAAATTGCCCGTAGATGAAAAAGAAATGAATACCGCAATTAATTATACATATAATAAATATGTTTTTTTGTATAGGCGATGTTTACTTAATCCTCCCTAAACGGCAGCACGCGGAATGGGCGAATTTCCTCCGGAGGACGAGCCAGCGCGGAAGTGACAACTTACCCGCAGTTACGCTTGTCGTTGGAATAGACGTCATGAATGGGGGCATTACGCAACAAGTAAGGATTTGTTTGAGTTAAAAAAAATTATCTAATAACCTAATTATTTATATTAATTTGAAGAATTCATTATATTCAATATTATTAAAGACATCTGCAAGTATTGAAAAACTGCCTAATGTATACTATACAATATAATAAAAAAATAATATATAATAAATTCTAAAGAAAATTTACTTTGCATCCTCAAATTTTCCAAATATCTATACGTGTTTTTTTTTATTATTTCACAGATTCTGCACGGTCGATCGAATCAACATTGGGAATTTAAAAGTGCTAAGGAAGGTCGTATTTTGATTTCAAGTCCGGCAAGAGGAAAATGCATTTCAGAAAAAAAGTAAAAAAAATAAATAAAAATCAACCAAAGCATCTTATCAAAATTAATTATATTGCTATTTTAAAGAAGAAATATTTTTAATAACTGTTTTTACGGTTTTAACATAACTTTTTAATTTTTTTTATTTTTATTACTATTTATTAATTAATTCTTTAAAAAAATTCTTGTAGAATTTATTTGTTTATGGTTTTCTGTATTTCTTTATTGTTATTAATTAATTAATTACTATTTATTTTGATTATTAAATTTATTAATTATAAAATGTTTGTAGACTCGAGGGAAAAAAGCCGGGCCTACTCCAGAGAGCCAAGGATAAGATTACCGGTGTTTTCGGCTCGAAGAAGCCTGATGAAAAGATGACAATGTAATGAATGGTTTTTACTTCCATATCTGTATTATTGTCAAAATCAAAAGCATTTAAAATATTTTAGAATTAAATTCATGTCCGCAAAACTGGTTATAATATGTTCCTTGAAAGTATGCTTAGCTTTTAGCGTTTTGCTACACGTTCTGTGGAAATTATTTTTTTCAGTTAGAATTTTTAAAAAGCAACGCTGTTTACTTCCATAAGTATAAATACGGATTGATGCTATAATGCAAACTCAAATTTAATTTTTAATTTCAAATTCTAACCATCGCAGTGAACCCGTTCAACTTGTTGCAGTGGACTGTGATGACGCGGATCCGAATCAACTTTGGAGGGCAGAGCCCGTGACGAAATAATTTACAATATTTAAAAAATATTTCTTTAATAATGATTTTTACATTAAGTAATTTAAAAAATTATAAATTTAGTAGTAGATCTCCGCGCTTCGCTCCCGGTTGGCGACGAAGTGCGTCGCCTCCTACTTGACCTAAACTGGGTTTTTCACGTTACAGTCGTTACGGAGATTTTTTGCTGTCGTAGTACATAAGTATGCATGATATATGACCATAAATATTAAAATTTAAATGGCACAAATTTTAATAACTTACAAATCCAAACTAAATGAAAATGAGTTTAATATATAATAAAATAACCGAGTTTCCTATCTAAATCTAAAGGACAGTAATAATTCATTAAATTCCACGGGAAAGAAATCATATACAAAATAAAACAATATTACACATATGCAGTTTAAATAAAATTAATAATTGTAAAAATAATGAGATTGTAAAAAAAGTTTTTTAAAAATTATAATAAGTGTATAGAAAAATTAATTTATAGAAATAATTATATAAAATTAATTCTCAGACTTCAGGTTCAAGAAGCGGCGGTGAAGGACTGTTGCTATTTTCCGAGTCACATGCATAATTGTTGAATTTTTCCTCGGGTTTCGATAATATTGGCGGATATTCCGATTCAACTGTCTTCCCTTTAGAATTCTTCTTCAGCGACAGTTTCCTCTTCTTTGCGGAGGATCCCGATGTTGATGATGATGCATTGCCATTGCTGCTGGCACCGGTACGCTTTAAAAATTTCTTAGGGCCAAACCCCTCAGTATTAATTTCCGGTGAGGGGGGCTGTGGTGGTTTCCTTGTTGCTGGGACAGGATAGAAAACACAAGTGTTATGAGCATTATCACGGACGTGTTGATGTTGTTCTTGATGATAAGGTGGTAATTGAACTGAAATTTGTAATTTCCCCAGATCTTCGGACTGAATTCGCATAGTTGTTGTTTCCAAATCTAATTGCCCAGTAATTGGAAGAAGTATGTCATTGGAAGTTATATTCTTGGAAATTTCAGTGGTCGTCGTTTTTGAAGTGAGAATGAAATCTGTCCCAACGGAATTTGTTTCTTCAACTTCGGTGGTTGTCGTTTTTGAAGCGAGAATGAAATCTGTCCCAACAGGATTTGTTTCTTCAACTTCGGTGGTTGTCGTTTTTGAAGCGAGAATGAAATCTGTCTCAATGGGATTTGTTTCTTCAACTTCGGTGGTCGTCGTTTTTGAAGCGAGAATGAAATCCGTCCCAACGGGATTTGTTTCTTCAACTGCTAGTTCTGGAGCATCTTCAATGGCATCTAATTGATTTTCCTCCTCGTAATCGTCATCAACTTCTTCTCCACTAATTAATCCAGACTCCTCCAACGCCGCATGAATATTTTCAAGGAGGATACGCTCAGCGATGTCATTATTAGACGCAGTAGCAGTTATGGACGAAAAAGTCGTTGTTATTGGAGCTAGTGGTTGTTGGAATCCATGATTGCTTTTCTCCGTATCCGTGACAATCAGTTCGCCCGCAGTTATGTTACTCATGATTGGTTCATGCCGAGACATCCGGATCTCACCCCCACAATCGTTCTTAACAAGAATGTAACTGTCACCTGGAGAGTTACTCGCTGATTTTATACGTTCATTATTAGTAGTGCTACAACTATCTCTCGCTTTTAAAGTAGAGAGGTAAGCTTTAGAAATATTCTTTAATTTAAAATTTCGTGAAAAATTATTAACTTCGTCTTCTTCTTCGAAGTCATCATCAGGAATGTCTGGTAAGACGGAATTATCAGCGTTGTTGTCAGTAACTTCCTCTGGATTTTCTTCCGCTTCCGTCTCCTCACAAACTATTTCCTCCGCTGGCAAGCCTGATGAATCTGTCTTCCAAATGATTTCGATCGATTCCGAATTTTGTGACTCACAAATTCTTTGAGTTAATTCTGGATTTCCTAAACTTTGTTTCTCGCCAATAATGTTTGTCAATTTTGAATTGCGTGAGCCACAAATTAGAGTTATCTTTGAATTTTCTGATTTTTGTGTGTCACAAATGATTTGGGTAAATTCTGAATTTTCTCCTTCGCAAACTATTATTTCTGGCAAATTCACAAGATCTTCATTTTGTCGAGTGTCGGATAAAACAGCACTGCTTTCACTTTCAACGGAAGTGTCCAGCAATAATGGAGATTGTTCAGTTTCTGATACAGGGAGGTCCAAAAGCAAAGCATGTTCATAACCTTCACTTTCATTCGAAACGTGCGGTAATCCTGTAGAGTTCTCTGTGTCATCATCTGGGGCGTCTGGTGGGACGGAATTTTCTTCCTCGTTGTCCAAGTTGTCGTTACTTGGGACGTCAGGTGATAGAGAATTTTGGTCCGATAGGAGAGCAAGTTCATGTTCTTCACTTTCATTCAAAACGTGCGGTAATCCTGTAGAGTTCTCTGTGTCATCATCTGGGACGTCTGGTGGGACGGAATTTTCTTCCTCGTTGTCCAAGTTGTCGTTACTTGGGACGTCGGGTGATAGACAATTTTCCATGTCATCATCATGATCATCGTCATTATGATCATCATCATCATAATTACGATCACCATCATCATAATTATGATCACCATCATCATAATTATGATTACCATCATCACTATGATTACCATCATTACTATGATGATCATCATCATGTGGAGGGCTGTCCGGTAGAACAGAAGATTCATTATTGAAACCCAGAGGAAGATCATGAGAGTTTTCAATTTCGACGTCATTACAATTATTATTCGAAACATCCGGCACATCATCCAGAAGGATAACAGAGTTTTCATCATTATTGAAACCCAGAGAAAGCTCATGAGAGTTTTCAATTTCGACGTCATTACAATTATTATTCGAAACATCCGGCACATCATCCAGAAGGACAACAGAGTTTTCATCATTTGATAATTCCGGGAGTATCGCGTTTTCGATGGGGTTTACTAAATTTTCTGTGTCATCATTATCATCAAACACCTCCGGCCGTATTAAAGGTTGAGACTCGATTTCCGAATCATCCATTTCCACAGATTCCATAATTTCCAAATCCAGAGGATCAATGTCATCATCACTGGCAAGGTCGACTACGGGCTCAAGGATAGCTAATTTCGTCCATCTGCTACTGCTGGTAGCTTCTGTAGCTGATGATCCTTGATTTAAAATATCTTCATCCGTTACAGATTTGTTTTGAAGTAAATCTTTATTTTCTTCTTGATCTTCAACAAATCCTGCTGTTAACTTGTCGCTCACCACAAATTTTGATGTCCTTTGAGTATCTTCAGCTAATTCCTCGGTTTTCGATCTTACAGATGAAATTTCATCAAGAAATATCTTCGAAGAAGACGGAGCTGCGACATCAACTTGTATTATTTCCGGTTGTCGCACCTTGTTTCGATATTCGTCTCCGCTAGATTCCTTTTTCGGTGAGGCTCTACGTGAATGATTTTCATCGCCAGAGGATTTGTCATATCTGTCATCATCTCTTGAAAAAGAATCTTGAGGGAGTTTTATAATTACTTTGACGACATCAACGTTTTCATTATTTTTGGGATTCTCCACTTTTGGTTCCACATCCGAATCATCAATCTGAATAGTCTCGACACTAGTAATGTTATTATAATCCGACCCATCGCTGCTGCCCTTTCCCACACCACTTCGATGACGTTTCTTATTATTATTCTTTTTCTTTTTAGGACTCTTTTTAGGGCTTTTCCGATCCCGAATCGGATCATAATCCTCATCGCTACTACTGTGCCTTGACCGTCGGATCTTGCTCTTCGAAAGCGACGATGCATGATTCCTCACGGATTTACGGATCCTTTTGTGTACCTCAGGCGGTCTTCCTCTCCCCCGTTTGGTTGGACTAGAGGACAAAATTGATGATGGTGGAGATTCTTTTTCAAGAAGAACACTGGTTGGTGTTGTTGTTGGTGGTGGACTAGATTTTGTTTTACTCGAACTTTTACAATCCTTTTTTAATGTAATCTTCTTGTCACTTTTAGATCCGTTAGAATTCTTAACTTGAGTATCACTCTTATTAGCGTTTGAGTCACTTTTTTCCGAATTCCCATATCTGATTTTTTTATTTTTAGTAGTTTCGCCCGCAGAATCACTTTTAATATCATCGCTATTCGTGTTATCAATGTTTAATAAAAGTGTGTCCAAATTTCTCTTTGAAATCACAACTGAATCGATTTTACCGCTGTTTTTATCGTTGGTGATTTTGATCGAATCACTTTTTGATCCACTGGCAATCCTCGGTCTCCCCCGTTTACTTTTCCCCCCACCACCAGAAACACATTCCGTTTCAGAGCTTGTAGATGGACAAATTTCCCGAGAAGGCGGCGAACCAACATTGCTATCAGAATTGTTATTAGAATTATTATTACTAGAATCATTCGGATGAGATAATTTCTCTACTAAAACGAAACATTGCTTTAACGAAAGTCTTCTTGAGGATCTTCTTGCTCCTCTGATCGTTGAAGAATGATTAGTAGATGAACTATTATTATTATCAGAAGAAGCACCGCCGCCATCCGATTGCCCCGTGGAATAATTATGTTCGGACAAAATTAGAATATCCTGGTCTTGAGATCCATTATTAGTAACTAACTTTTCACCTCCTTCAACAGCGGAAGAATCTTTCACGACTTTTGAAGATCCAGCAGTTTCAGCAGCAGCAGGTGATCCAACAGGTGATTCATTCGAAGAAGACGAAGAATAAAAAGCACAAGAATCTTGTTGTCGTCGTCCCCTACTGTTTTCCTTCTTCTTGGAACGAGATGTCGGAGGAGCTTGTGGTGATCCAACGGGTGTATCTAGACCTGAATGCTGGTTTTTAGTATTATTAATAGCTAATAATGCGCGGGTTGAGCCGATCTTTTCCGTAAACGTATTCTCAGCAGCAATAGAATCTTCATCATTTTCATCCGACATCACCAATACAAAATTATCATCCCAGATCTGTTGGGAAGATTCCGGACTAGGGAAATTAAGGTCCAAGGAGGGCGTAATGGGGAAAAAGTAACCTGTTGAGTCGTCTAAGAAGCTCTCGTCGATAGTGTAACTAGCATGATTTTCTACGGCATCGGCGTCGATCAGAATTTCCTTCGGGACTATTGGCACTATTGGGAAAGATGGGATGAAGGGAGCTAATTTCTTGGAAAGATCTTCATCAGGCTCTTTAGCATTTTTCTTTTTCGATTTCTTATTCTTACTTGTCCCCTTCAGTTTTTTAAATTTCTTCCTGTTTATTCCTTCTTCATATTCATTTTCATTATTTGTGAATATCTCTGGTTGTGAATCTTCGTTTACGATTTCAGTCTCTTCTTTATCTTCTTTTTTCCTCTCAGCATTGCTTTTTTTATTAATTTTATTTCTGACTTCGTCCAGATCTTTAAACCGCTTCGGTTTAGCTCTACAGCTCCTCTTCAGGGTAACAATTCTATCTCCTTGAATTTCATCCATTTCAGGAGAATAAACATAATCCGGATCATCATCTTCTTTGTTCCCTTTGTATCTATTAATATTATTAGAATCTGGGAAATCATCTTCGTCGTTTTGTTCCCCGTCTTCTTCCTCCCCAAAATACTCCTCAAGGATAAAATCCTTCTCCTCTTCATAGGGTGTCGGACTCCGCTGCTGACGACGAGATTGAGGTTGGCTCTGTTGAACTTTATTGCTAGCATAATCCCCATAAATTAACTTCACAATTGAACAAATTAAAGGAACATTTGCTTGACTCTCATTATTATTCATGACCATGGCGGAATTATTTGCTGGAATGATCATCGTCGTCGTCGGAGTTGTTGAACATCCCCATTGATCTCTGACATTGATACTTGACATTTGATCTTCCCTCGGGCTTGCATTCACATCAGAAATTGAACTACTAGATCTTGAATTAATAATGGGGGAATTGTTAGTAAAAACTGAAGTGAAAGATTCTTTTTCTGAACCTGGCGCACATAGAGGAGACGAATTTGTGGAAATTAGCAGCAAACTATTATTTTCCTCTGAACTTCCTTTAATGCTATCATCATCAGACTTCTTGTCATTATCTTTTTGGGGAGAAATTCCTCGAGAAATCCCTGGCGATACTGATTTTGAGTTTAAAAATCCTCCTGATGAATTTCGTTGCGGATTTTCTGGTGAACTAAAATATTCTAAATTAGACGCAGATTGAACATTAAGAGGGCTAAAATCCCCATTGGCCATTTCCATCCTCCCCGATAACACTGCTTGAGCAATGATAACATCTTCAAAACGATGAAACTGAAACTTGGAGATACTTGGATCCGCCGGAGGTATTTGTTTCATGAAAACCCCATCAATGCTATTTGATTCCTGGTTAATGAAAGCAGACACACATTGAAGGTCCACAGTATTATCTTCGGAGAGTTTACTCGCTCTAATTAGTTTCCCATTGACAAATTCCAAACCCAAAGCTTGACCTTTGTAAGCAATATTCTCTTTCATGGTGTTCGATGCCTTTTCAATTAACTTCTGAGCATAGCGCTTATTAGTTTCCCGCCTCGGGCCGACCTCCTTTTTGATCGGTTTGCCGGATTTCGGGTCCAAATTTAAGGAACATGGGACTCTTTCGGGTAAGTTTTCATTCTGTTTGGGGAGGATTTCATGATTTTTGTGGAAATCTTCATTATTTCGTTCAGGCAAGGCTGATTCGTTACTAACAACAAGAGAAGGAGCAGCAGCTGATGATGGAGATGAAAGACTTGTATTTTGAATTTGATTGTGAATTTGACACTGACTATTGAATTCACAAGCTTCCCGGATGATTTCTGGAATGGCCGTTTCGGAATTCGGTAGCGGACCGACCTCTGCTTCCATCGTAGACTGTAATGTTTCGGACATCGCAGGATTTTGACAGGCACTCCAGAAAGCGTCTAGGGACTGATTCATGACTTGAATAATGTAATTAAATGCTAGGTTAGTTGCAGAGGATTGTACAAGTTCCAGAGGGATTATATTTTCCAGGAGGATGACTGGATTGAAGGATTTACTAAAATCGACGTTACTTAGTTGGAAATATTCTGGGTATTTTTCTACCAACAGGCGTTCAAGTTCTTGGGATAGAGATTCTTTATTAAAGCTTTCCGCTGTTGATGAATTTGTCACTGGCAATAAAGATGATTTTGTTGCTAAACAAATGTCAGCGCTTCTCGATGAGTCACCCGAGTTCTTCACTATATCGTCCAACTCCTCTAAATTTAATAAAAACTCGGCATTAAAATTGTCATCGTTGTAAAGAGCAGGATTGAGCTTCTCCAATTCATTCCCCTTGCAAGCTTCGTCCGCACAGAAGCGGGTGAAATTTGTAGAGATTTCAGGCTCTATTCCAGCAATGATTACACCAGTCTCCGCTGATCTGCATCTTGGGAGCGGCAAATGCTTTAAACTGGAGCCCAAATCTAACCGGTGCTTTTCCGTATAAAGTTGATTGAATTTCGGCCGGCGCCTCCCAAATCGCTTGCGGAAATTAATGCTCTCTTGCAAATCCTGGAAACTTTCCTGTTGTTCCGGATCTTCGGATTGATATTGAGAGTATTGCTGGAGGATCTTATTCTGTTTCATCTCGGACAGCTTATTAGCGATATTAGTTTTATTATTCTTAATTTTATTTGGAGATCTCGAAGTCGACGTGGCTTTTTTTATTTTATTAGTAGTTCTGGACTTGAAAGGTTTTGGGCCCTTATCATTTTTAATATTAGTGTTCTCATTTTTAATTTTATTTTTCTTATTTTTGCCAAACTTCTTCCCTTTATTATTGAAGGCAGTCGGGAAGGGCTTCCGCCGGATTGTTTTCTTCAACAGGACACTTTTACTTCGTCGCTTTGTTGTGGTCCTGGGAAGCCGCAAATACTTGGGCTCATAGCCTTTCTCG
Source organism: Lipothrix lubbocki (assembly GCA_034696945.1). NCBI lineage: Eukaryota > Metazoa > Arthropoda > Collembola > Symphypleona > Sminthuridae > Lipothrix > Lipothrix lubbocki. The sequence goes on from JAQGAK010003986.1 coordinate 9,545, forward strand.
AAGCCATAATCATTCTCATCATACACATCTTGCCTGGGTTCATATTTGTCATAGTCGATTACTAAATGACGGAGATCTTCCTTCGCTGTGATTTTTGGACCTCCGGTGTCTAATTGATGACGACAGAGTCTCTCCAGCTCGGTTTTATCCTTCGCCCAACACAAACTCTTCCAACGGGGATTTGCTATAACTGTTTGAAGATCCTCCTTCAAAGCTTCACTAAGTTCGAACGCCGGTGAATCTGTCGTCGGTGTGCTTGTTGAGAATTCAATATTATTAATAGTAGTTTTATTTTCGGGAGAGAATAACTGCTTAAATAATTCTTCGGAGGGACTGAGAGAGAAGGCAGTGAGGGTGAGTTCCCAACAGCATTTTGCATCACAGGAGAAAAGTTTGGCAAGGCGGAGGTAACGAATGGCCAGCTTGTTCTTTAAATCCTGCTTCCTATTTGACTGATTCTCCGTCACGTCCAGCTTCTCGATCTGATTTATATCCTTACTCATGGCACGGAAATAGAGCTCCATCGTCTTTTGTACTGCATTGGCACGGGATCGGAACTGTCAACAAAATTATTATTTGATAATTTAACTTTTTTTGCTTATGGAATTATTTGTTGTATTTATTTATAGAATTCTTTGTCTTGGAATATTATATTTTATACAATGCATTATTTCTAAACTCACATTCTCAAAGAGGACATCCGCAAAGGCATAAATGTAATCGCTATTGATCTGATCGATCTGATCCAGCAAATCCTTTGCTGGACGGATCTCCTCCTCATCCTTCGCCGCATGCTTGATCCAATAAGTGAAGATATCTCTTGTGAGCTGAACATCAACATTGTCCAATTCCTTCTTGAGAAAGAAATCCACTGTCCTACAGATAATCGTTTTGCAAGCCTTCTTCCATTCTTTCCATTTTGCGGCTAGCCGACGTCGACTCAAACTACTGGAATTTGTTAAATTTGAAACGACTTCCACAGCCGTCGGGACTGATAGGAATTTGTCCAGCTACGAGAAAAAAATTGAAAATTAACAATTTTATTGAAACTATATTATCACATAAAATTAACATATTATTTTAAGTAAAGAAAACATTAAGTAACACATAAATTAAAGAGGAAGTCATACCTCCGACACAGTGGATTTATTTCTACAAAGGAGCAAATAAAAGAAATTTGTTAGTTCGGCATTAAAAACTTTCCTCCTTTCAAGTTGCTCCTTTTTAAAATTCCCTGAATCACAACATATCTCTCGTTCCAGGCTCTCTTGGATCTTCTCCTTCTCCTGGTAGCAAGCTTGAGCGATGCTAAAAGCCTCTTGGTACATCTTAGCGGAGCATAAAAACTCCAGTCGGACATCCAGTAAAGTCTCATTTTCCTCCTTCCACAACTCTTCGACGGCTGGAATAAATAAAATATATATAAAAGTAATTTAAAAAATAGATAATTTGATACTAAAACTAATTTAAGTACAAAAGTTAGGAGAAGTACAGAAGTTAAATAAGAGTTTTTATGTAGAAATAATTTAATAATCACAACATGTGCAATTATTAAATTACCAAAAATACATTTACTTTTAATTGTGAAAAACAAACTCATGGAATAGATAAAGTTTCTTGACTTTCATTTAAATCGAAGTTTAAAAATACAATAATTGCTCATACCTGAGGAATCAGTTCGATTAGTGCCGGTTCGAATAATGTCTGTAATGTACGTGAGAGCCCAGGGACTACGATCCAGCAATGGTTTTAAATTAAGGCAGAACTTGCATTCTAAGGGGAATTCTGTAACTATTTTATCAATAACAGCATCCAATGATTTCAACAACCCGTTCTTGAGGATGTCGCCATTCTTGTAATTATTCTCTGTTATAGCTTTGTACCATTCTCCACCCAGTATGAGCTTTGCGGTTGCTCTGGAATATAATAACAATAATATTAATAAATAATTCATGATTTTATTATATTGTTATAAAGTATTTATTATAAATCATTTCTTTAGTTTCTCCCTTTGAATATATTATGTAATCGCCAAGACAACAAAAGCTGACATATTCGATACGAACTTAAAAATTGATTAACGACAATATCCCTTGCAATGATTTATTAATTCATAATCAATAATGAAAATTAATTGTCAAAATTACTTTAACGAGCAAATTAGTTGTCAAAATTAAATTAACCAACAAATTCAAATATTCAAATTGAATCAAGAAAGAAATTAATAAATATGAACACGTCAAAGAATCTTAGAGATATTTATTATTTATGTTCATCAAAATACAAAATTTGACTTACAAATAAAGTCGATCAAAAATAACGGGGAAATTATCCGAAGTTTTCTTTTCATAAATACTCAAGAGCGTCTCCCATCCTTGCTGAACGGCCGTAGTTTTTTCCTCCAAGGAAGAATTCTTTGATTGGATGACCTCACAACAATTCTCGAGCTGAAACAAAAATTTTATTTAAAAGATTAATTTAATAGTTCTTTTTTAGACATCATAATTTTAATAAATATTGCAAATTACTTTACAATAATACCAATTTAAAAAAAATAAATACAAAATTTAATCACAATAATAACAATAATAATAACGTATACAAAAATGAATTAATTACAAAGGAAAGAGCTAAAAGTAAATAATTATTAAATGATTTAATTTAAGGAATGATAAGCCCCACGAATAAAAAAACGCAAATTTCAAAAATACTGAATCTAAAATGGTAAGATGTAAATTTAAAAAAAATTATATTCAAAAATCTTTTGGCACTTTTACCGAGAAAATATTTAATTTCTATAATAAAATTAAATAAGCTGTAATTTAAAAAAAAGATTGTAAAAAATATTACCTGCAACTGATCCGGATCTTCATGTTGAAAACCTTCTCCTTCGGAAGTCATTCTAGCTTGAGTTCATGTCACGTAGGCTTAGAGAAGAGCCAGGAGCCCAGGACAGGAGCTTTTTGCTTTATTAAATTGCTCGAGTATAGTATTAATTTAATAAAATTAAACAATTTTCTATTTTTAATATTACCATTAAAATTACATTGCGAAATTGTAATTGACTAACAATAATACGTGAACTGCGACGACTTGAGGACGACTGCCCAATCGATATTATTTTAAAATGAAAACAATCACGTTCTCCAATACATTTTGGTGGAAATTATTGGCCTTTTGGTAAACTTCTCCTGTGTGTGATGTTAAAACGTTCTATATAGATGTGAAGATATATATTTTATTGAAAACTATATAAAATCTCTCACACTCACTCACACACACACACTCACAAACACACAAGAAGCCTGGACCGGACTCACCGGACCTTCTTGAATGTCTTTAAAAATGTAATAATAAGTCCCCAATTTCCAATGTTAAAATAAGCCCAGGCAAAGCACTGCATGTACATACACGAATTTACACGATGGATATGGCTATGGAGAATTCGGTTTCGGTGAATGCAGAAAAAGCTCAATAAATTGGGACTTGTGAATGGGAAGTTGTGAAGCTTCAGTCCTTTCTGACTCAAAGGCTTGAGTTGAGGCTTTGGCTTCGAAAAATCATAAACATCAGAAATTCAAAGGTATGCGCGCTTGAAGAAAGGCATCACCCGAGCGGTATGGAAGGAATTTTCCTCCGCTAATCACAAAGCTGGAAACGTGTGCTCGATGGCAGCCAAAATAATTGAAGAACGGAAATGAGGAATGAACGAATGAAACTTTGAACAAAATAAATAAATGAATAATAATAAATAAATAATAATAAATGAATAATAATAAATAAATAATAATAAATAAATAATAATAAATAA
>JAQGAK010003987.1:0-13352 GCA_034696945.1 Lipothrix lubbocki
TTCCATATTTATTATTAAAATTATTATTCAGTATTAATAATATTTAATTTACACAAGTTTGAGACTAATTGAATAAAAATATATTCTTAAGGAAATTTTCGTTCGAAACATTCAATTGCGCATTTTACAATTCTTAAACTTTTGATACTTGGCAAATACTGCTTAATCATAACATGTTATTGACTTGAACACAGGATATTACGCAATGCGATTACAGTTATTGGACATGATTTTGCTGTTTACAATCTCATATCTTTACATACATTATACATTCTCGAAAATTGCAATAGTTTTCCGATTATTACAGAAATGACTCAATGGAGTAAATACAGAGTACAGTAAACAAAATAAACAATGTACTTGGACAATTTAAAGAAAACCCCTTTGAAATTATTAGGAAAAATGCAGTGCGTACGCACAAAATGTTTTTTTTATTTTTTGCGAACTCTCACTGTATGATTAATTGGAACTTCCACCAAATAGACATTATATGCACACATTAACAAAATTAATTATTTGTTGTTTATTTTTTTATTCATTCATGTGTTTGTTATTTATTTAATTTTTGTACATTAATTATTATTATTTATATAATTTTTGTAAATTATTTTAATTTATTATTTCATTATTATTTATTTTATTATTATTATTGTATTATATTCATTTTATTATCATTCTTATTATTATTTTTTTTATTTTTTTTAAATTAATTTAATTTATTATTATTAGTATTTATTTTATTTTTTTAAATTAAATTAATTTATTAATTGTTATTTTTTATTTAGTTCTGTATCTTAAGTTTTATATATTTTTGTACTTATATCTGCAATATGTATAATATTGCAATTGCAGGCATACAAATTCTACTATAAATTTAAATCTAATTTCAGATCCTCATAGTGCCCCAACTTGCCTGAACTTGCAGTGCAATTTCAATAATAAATCGAGCCAGACATCACCACCTTTACCTTTTTACAAAGGACATTTTGGCAAGAATAATTATCCCAGCGAACGACCAAGAGTTGTTATTCCATTTGTATCTTACTTTAATTTCGAAACTTATAAACGTTACACATAATTATACGTTTCGGAATTAATAATAATAAACCTATCAATATCCAAAGTAAATTAGTCGTATTGTAACAAAAGCGGTGTTGCTGTAAATCAAATATTATTTGAACTTCTTGCATAACAATATTGTTCCTGCTGTGAGATAGAAAATGTGTTCATAGAGTCAAACTTTTAACTTTACCTCTTGTACAATCCAAATGTTTGATTTGAATCCTATTTATTAAAAGCATTCACTTTTCCCTTTGCTGAAAGATGTTATCATCCCACAAAATGTCTACACAGATATAACTAATTGACTTGGAGGATTAATAATTCTCACGTATAACAATAAGAAACAAGACAGAATTATTTTATTGAATGCTTAAAATTGACTTCATATCGTCTCGTCGGTGGAGATGCAAAGCGGGCTATTTCCATGTGAACCTAAATGTACAATGAGATATCGTCAGTGGAAATGTAAAATGGGCTATCTCCAATTGAACCTAAATGCAAAATGAGATATCGTTTGTGGAGATGCAAAGTGAGATATCTCCATTTGAACCTAAATGCAAAATGAGATATCGCCGGTGAAGATGCAAAATGGGTTATCTCTATGTGAACCTAAATGGAAAATGAGATATCGCCGGTGAAGATGCAAAATGGGTTATCTCCATGTGAACCTAAATGCAAAATAAGATATCCACCACCGAAAGAATTCAGTGCAAATATCCTGCCGTTTAAATTGCATTAAAAACTGAAAAAGGCGGGAGCTTTTGAATTTAAAATTTCCACTGCAAAGCGTAAATTATAGTGGAGTTATCCCAGCTTGCACTGAAAATGATGGTTGATATCTCGCACTTTGCAGCTATAGGGACGCATATTGACATAGCCCACTTTGCATCTCCACCAACGCTATGGATTTTCATCTGAATTTATTGTTACAGTTCATAAAATATTAAATACAATTTTATTTTTAAGTGTAACAGCCTCGTTGATCGCTCTAGAAAAGGAATAAAGTTCATGTTCATTAATGTGTGTGCATACATTTTTGTACTATTCCTTTAATTTAATATTTAATATATAAGCTTAATATATATAATTTGATTTAATACAAGAAAATTGGCTCACAATATATGTACATACAATGCGTACTATATACCTGCATTACACTTACATATAGGAATTTGCCCATGTGATTATTATTTTTTAAGGAGTGAATGCATAATTTAATGAATTAAATTTTTTAAGCTTCCATACGCCCTTTTTCCACCCTTAATGTCATCGGAGTCCATTTAGTATTGCTATTGATAATGTATTTTACATGAATATTGATATGGAGGAAAGAGAATTCTGAAAGGTAAAAGGCTCAAGAGTATAAAAACTGGACGATCAACTTGACCAAACCACAGTTAAAGGTATTGCACTGAGACGGAGTGAGCCAGCGGAGAAAAAAGCAGGAGTCGTGTAGGTCAATAATACGTTGAGGAAAAATAAATTGCAAAAAGGAGATATAAGATATCCCACATATCTACATATACAAATATTTATAAAATACAATTTTCAGCCTTTTATCTTCTCTCAACATGATTGGAAAGGTAAACGTTTACACAGGTGTAATAAGAAGTGTAGTGATAATTTAAAGTGTAATAGCCGACCTTGATTTTCACTTTCTGTGCTTTATATATTTATTCTATATGGGCATTATTTCTTTATCTCGGCGGCTGTCAATATAATTTTTAATTTATTAATGGGAATTGACGGCCGAATTAGCGGGCGCATTTGACACGTGCCGTTGTTTTTTTGTTATACTTTTTAATAATCAATTCTGAATTTATTTTGTATTAATTTTTGAATTAAATTTTGTATTAAATTTTGTATTAATTTTGTATTAAGTTTTGTATTAAATTTTGTATTAAATTTTGTATTAAATTTTGTATTAAATTTTGTTTTAAATTTTGTATTAAATTTTGTATTAAATTTTGTAATAAATTTTGTATTAAATTTTGTATTAAATTTTGTATTAAAATTTGTGTCAATTTTTGTATCAATGTTTTTATCAAATTTGGCACCAATTTTTCTATCAATTTTTGCATTTAATTGTGTATCTATATTTGTATTTCATTTTGTATTTCATTTTGTATCAATTTTTGTATCAATTTTTGTATGAATTTTTGTATCAATTTTTGTATCAATTTTTGTATCAAATTTTTGCATTTAATTGTGTATTTAAATTTTTATTTTATTTTGTATCTGATTTTGTATCTAATTTTGTATCTAATTTTGTATCTTATTTTTTAGCAATTTTTGTATCAATTTTTGTATCAATTTTTGTATCAATTTTTGTATCCATTTTGTGCCTAAAATCAAAAGAATTAGAAAATCCCAGAATCTAATAATGGAATCTTCCGAAGAAGTTTCCCCAAAAATAATTGATATGTACATTCTCGAATATTATTGACAAAGGTGAAGAACCTCACAAGGGAAATGTTGAGATTCTAGGGAAATAAAGGACAAAAATAAGAAGGAAATGTTTAAAAAAATGTTTTTCCTTCCGCGCGTCTGTCGTGAACGCCGGGAAGCAAGAAGGAATTTTGTGGAGAATCGGTGGGAAAAACCGTGACATCTCATATGCTAATGACTTTGCGTTGCCTTAGCCAGTGGGAAAATTCATGTGTGAATGGGTGCATAATGGAAATTTAATTGGAGGGAAAGTGACTCTCCCCCTCGCTTTCTCCTCAATGTCTTCTCTCTTGGGGCTGGCGATGGCCGGCGAATGCAGCGGGAGATAAGACTTTTTCCCTCCGATTAATAGTAAATTGTTATTCCTCGTCATGACCTCGTTACTTATCAAATGTGTGTGTGTGTGAGTCCCCAATTTATTAATAACGCTGCAATTCTCCAAAGGAAACTATATAAACATTTAATTCACCAATAATCCCTACATGCTAACATATGGCAACGACCCCGCGCGAATTTTCAATTTGATTCTTTCCGAGATTTACATCGGTGGATTTATGGGATTTACGTGCAAACTAAGCAAAATTTTAAAATTTGCATCAAAATTTTTTTTTAAAATTGCTTTCTATTTCTTCCTTAGAATTCTTGTATTAATTTTTGTATTAATTTTTGTAATAATTTTTGTATTAGTTTTTGTATTAACTTTTGTATTAATTTTTGTATTAATTTTTGTATTAATTTTTGTATTAATTTTTGTAATAATTTTTGTATTAATTTTTGTAATAATTTTTGTATTAATTTTTGTATTTATTTTTGTATTAATTGTTGTATTTTTTTTGTAGTTTTTTTGTATTTTTTTTGTATTTATTTTCGTTTTTTTTGTGTTAATTTTTGTGTTACCTAATCTAAAATTGTCTCACGTTGCCTCGACAATTTTATTTTACAAAAAGGGCAATTCGAGACTCTAAATTTTTTAATGACACAATAACAAATCGGTTTAAATTCTGTGTTGCTTTGCAATTTGTATTTAAATTAGCACCATCAACTTACGTATTTCCGTGGGGATGTAAGCGCGCCCGGAAGAGGCTGTTGAATTTAAATTAAAACTTCTCCCGCCATTTCCTCTCATTGAATCCTCCAAGGGACCAAAGGCGTGATTAGTTTCCGACGAATTTTCGGGGAAAATTCCATTGAGAGCGGGGTGTTGTTGTGAGAAGAGTAGAGCTTCCGAATAGCTTGGCACTAAATCCTGCGAAGAACACATTTCCCCGCGAAACTCCTCCTCACAATGATTTTCCGAATTTTGAATAATAAACTGGCGCGAACTTTTCCTCTCAAAAAATAAATCCCCGGAAGGAGGAATAAACAGAGTGACACTACGGGGCAAGCACTTATTATTCCCGATCGGGAAATTCTTGGAGAAAATTGAAGAATATTCTGAGTAAAATTCCTCGCCGCGCTCTTTCAAATCCCCCGCGAAATCTGAATTTGAGCATAAGAAGGAATAATCACTTTTCTTCTTATTATTGTTAACCAATAATAATAATTTATCGTCATCATCACAAAAATTCAAATCTGTCATCAGCGCAGAATTCAAGGAACACTTCCGGTCTGGGATTTCTTCCACTGGAGGGCGCGGCGCGGGCAGAGGGCGCGCCAACCCCGGCGATTCTAACGCCTGCTGGAAATTGGTTCCAAAAACTTTGGTCACGTGGTAATGGAGATGGGCGGTGTGGATTTCTAGGAGGATTCTAATTGGCCAGGAGAGGAGGAGCGCGGAGAAGATCCAGAAACTCCGAACTTGAGCGAACCAAGGCAAGGCATCAGGGCTGTTCCAACAGGTCATCGCGCTGGGGAAAGTCACCCCGGCGAGGTCAAGGCCCTCGGAATATTCCGCGCATGTGTCCAAACTGATCGTTTCCTAAGCGCGCAAAATTCAAAATATTTTGAAATTAGTACAATAAAGTTGTCAAATTAGTTTCAAGCGCGAAGTTTAAACTTCAGAAGCGCGGGCACCTGTGAGAAAAGCTCCCTCTGCCGGTGAAATTCCTCCTTGACCCGCGCATTCGCGAAAATGAAATTCTTATGGAAATAAACTTTGGTCACGGCGTACTTCTCCAGGTCAGTGACCTCCCGCGAAATATCCTTCCAGCCGCAAATCCCGGACCAGAAACTCCCTGTGACCTCTTGAGTGTTCACCCGCGCGCAGGCGCTCTTATTCTCCCCGCTCGTCGTCGTGTAAACTCTCCCGCCTTTCAGCCGCGTCACGTGCTCCGCTCGATTCACCAAATGAAACGCCACCACTTTCCACCACACCACCGGCCGCGCGCGGCGCAGGGCGTCGATTTTCGAATAGACCGCCCAAACGTCCACCTAATTCAAAATGATTTTATTCATTTAACAATTTTTTTAAAAATTACATTTTAAATTTTTATTAATTTTATTTCTTTAAAAAAATCGTTTTAAAAAGCGCGAAATTTGCCTAGCGCGCGCGCTAATAGCATACCTTGTTCCTTTTGCTGATCATCTCCCGCGCCTTAGAATGCCAACACTCGACCAAATACAGAAGGTAAAGCGTGAGGACTAGCGCGGCGGGAACTAGCGCCGCGCCGGAATTCGCGGGGCGCTCATCCTCTAAGCATCTGAAAATAAAATAAATTCAATAAATTTTGAATTTTTTTTTATTAAAATCAATTTTCCAAGCACAAAATTTTGCTCATAAAAAACCATGCGCATTTCCAAAACATACGCGGGATATTTATTTGGGAAATAAATTCTGGAGAATCGGACGTAAATGGATAAAATAATGGGCTCACCCGTCTGGCAGCTGCCCGGGTTGTTTATTATAATTATTATTATTGTTGTGTCCCTGATGGCAGAATTTGGCAGCTGCGACGGCCGATGCGGCGATCAGAATTGTGAGCAGCAGACATTTCAAATTGGTTTCCCGCCGTAAAGCGGAGAAAATGTTCCTCCGAGTCGGACGGATCTTTGTACGAAAAAAAACGAAGAGAAAAATATTATTTTTTCACAAACTTTTATTATTGGAACATTCTTTATTATAATCACGCACTATTTTTCACGCAGAAAAAAAAGTTTAAAAAAAATATTTTTCCCCACACTTCTGCGTGTGTAAAACTTTTTATAAAAAACGGACTTTTTCCACTATTATTATATATTGTATAAATGGCGACAACGACACTGAAAAAAAAACTTCAAAACTTTTGCCCTTTCTTTCCACCCTGATTTTAATTTTTTTGACGGTTTTATTAAATAAAAAAGTATATAGCGGGAAAAATCAAACTTTTCAAGAGTTAGAAAAGTGCGTATAAGTTTGTCAATAAAGAGGAAACTATACAGAAGACAAATTGATTAAAAAAAATTTCTTACCTCCCCACAATCCTCCAGAACTGAGTCAAACTTCATTTTTTAAATCGCTCTTTCTCTTGAAAATTCATAGTTTCACGTTTATTTTCAGCGCTCAATTTTAATTTGGCGCTGAAAAATTCACTTTATATTTTGCAAAAAATCACTTTTCAAATTTTGGAAACAATCACTTCAAATTTTGAAGAACACGCTTTAAATATTTGGAAAACCGTTTCAAGGCTTCGCGCCAAATTCTTCAAATTTTCCCTTCAAAACCTTGAAATTTTTGGGAAAAACGCTTCAAATTTTGGGGAAAACGCTTCAAATTTATAGAAAAAACGTTTACAATTTTTAGAAAAAACGTTTACAATTTTTGGGAAAAACGCTTCAAATTTTGAGAAAAACACTTCAAATTTTTAGAAAAAACGTTCAAAATTTTTAGAAAAAACGTTTACAATTTTTGAGGAAAGCGCTTTAAATTTTATGAAAATCGCTTGAAATTTTTGCGGGAAATGAAAAAAAAGCAAAACGTTTGAAATTCTTGATAAAATGAATTTAAATGATGAAGTCACACTGTCAAATTGTAGAAAAGGCGCTTTACATAAATTTTGGAGAAAACCCTTAAGAATTTGGAAAAAACCTTTCGGAAAAATGAAAGAAATTGTAATGACAATGTTTTCCCGCGGAGAAAAATGTTTCCGTATAATTATAGAAATGAACGCACAACCCCGGGAATCTCGGCCGACGAGCGTCAGTGCGGGAGTTGTTGAGCGTGCGAAGTCTGGAGGAGAACTGAGACTGGGGAAAGTTGCGGGAGAGATATAGGAAATCCGGAAAAATGTGGAGAAAGAAGTAAAAGAAGCATAAGGGAAGTATAGCGCTGCTTCTGCTGCTTCTGATGACAAGACGACTGTTGGAATATCATGGAGCCGATTAGAATAAGAGGCGAGCAGAGATTCGGGAAAGGTAGAGGAAATTTACGACTTTCCCTTATGTATTCTCCCTCGCTTTCTCTCTCTTTCTCTCGCTTTCGCTCGCTTTCTCCGGAATTGTTGGTGGAAGGATGGAAGGAAGGAGCGTGTTGTCCTGTCGTGGGAATTGCTGAATCCACTTGTCTCCTCATTTAACTCAATTCATTCCTCATTTTACCTTAGATTTCCCCTTGTAGCTGCAAATTTCCCCAAGAAAAAAAGGAGATCGAGAGTTAGTTTGCTATAGCCAGGTGAGCCCTTCCTCCCTTCCTTCCTTCCACCGCCACCGCCGCTTGTCACCGCATTTCCTGTCGACCATAATTTTTCCTATCCTGTATTCTTTGCATAATTTACAAAAGAGAAGATTTCCGGAAAAACAACAGGCAGACAGCTAATTTTATAACGAACGGTCCACATATTATTAGATTTTGGGAAGCGTTTTAATTTTTTTTTGAAATTGTAAAAAATGACTTTGCATCGTTAAAAAATGATTTTGCATCGATAAGAAATGATTTTGGATTGATAAGAAATGATTTTGCATCGATAAGAAATGATTTTGCATTGAAAAAACATGATTTTACATCGATCAAAAATGATTTTGCATTGATAAAACATGATTTTGCATCGATAAGAAATAATTTGCATCGATAAGAAATGATTTTGCATCGATAAGAAATGATTTTGCATCGATCAAAAATGATTTTGCATCGTTAAAAAATAATTTTGCATCGTTAAAAATGATTTTGCATCGCTAAAAAATGATTTTGCATCGTTAAAAAGTGATGTTGCATCGATAAGAAATGATTTTTTTCGATAAGAAATGATTTTTCATCGATAAGAAATGATTTTGCATCGAGAAAAAATGATTTTGCATTGATAAAACATGATTTTGCATTGATAAAACATGATTTTGCATCGATAAGAAATGATTTTGCATTGATAAAACATGATTTTGCATCGATAAAACATGATTTTACATCGATAAAACATGATTTCACATCGATAAAACATGATTTCGCATCGATAAAACATGATTTTGCATCGACAAAAATTCCTCTGCGTCGTTAAAAAAAATTTCACCTTCTTTCGGTTCTTATTTTGCATTTCTTATCTCAAAATTTGCATTGCCAAAAAATGTTTTTGCATCGCTTAGAAATTATTTTGCATCCCCGAGAATTTAATTTGCATCTCTGAGAATATTTGTGACATGGTTAAAAATTTATTTTGCATCAGTAAAAAATTAATTTGCGTCCGTAAAAGATTATTTTACATCGCTGAGAATACAGTTTGTATAATTATCCCTAACGTTCGATATGCATCGTTGATAATTGATTTACATTCCTATAAGAACTTTCCCCATCCCTACATAAAAGCCTTGTTTATTTGCATATTGCTAATCCTAAAACATTTTTGCATCGCTCAAGAAAGTTTGCATCGCTTGAGCTCCTTTTCCATCGCTGAGCTGTTTCTGCATCATTAAACATCTGCTTTGCATTATTGATCATTGATTTGCATCGATTAGGCTAATCCTTATTCCATCGACCTTCGGAACTATATTACCACAGAATTTCCCCCATCGCATCGATCCTTATTTTTTTGCATCGATTAGCAAAAAAAAAGCATTTTCCTTCCCCGCCCAATTCAATTTGCGTTGATGATCCGATCCGATTGGAATCCCGCTTCCCGCTTGTATGTACTACAAATACTTTTGATTTTTCCGTTGAATCGATGTTAGATCTTTAGCGGCTTTTGCATCGATCCGGAAAAAAAGTTATGAGTGCTCTGTGTGGCCTTAATTGCTCCCGACAAATGACCAAAAACAAACCCCGCGCTCATCCTCATTCATCACTCGCGGGGAAAAGACAGTCGCTCTCCGCTCTTTCTCTCTCCCTTTCTCATTTTTTTTCAACGCAGAAACGCTCCGCCAAATTATTTCTTGTTGCCGCCTGCCAAACCATTTTTTCTCTTTAATGTTATTTCCAGTTTTCTCTTTTGCTCTCTCATTCGAAGAATTTCGACTCTGCAGATTTCTCCACACTTTTCTCTTTTTTTCCCCGGTCCGTGTTTCTTTTTTGTCCATTTTCCATTTCCGACTCTCCGCGCCTCTCGGGCAGTTTGCCATACGCAAAAAATCCTACGCTTAATATATATATGGGATTAATATATAACGTACATATACATATGTATATATACATATATACAAATGGGAATAAAAGGACGAAATGTGCGGTGAAGTTGAAGGGAAGTTGTTTAAAAAAAGCGCGGGGCGAAAAAAAATTGCTTTTACTTTTGAGATTTACAGTTAATGGTAAAGAAAAAAAAGGGGGAAACATGCTTATTTTTTTCATTCCGATGTATATTCCGATGTATGTGGCCTGGATTATGTTTTTTGTTGTCCCGCCGACATGATGATGCCGACAAAGGAAAGGAGCGGAAGAAGAAGACGTGGGAGAGGAAAGCGTTAGAGGAGAGGAAGGTCCAATGCCTTTCCGCTCTTTTATTCCTTATACAGTTTACAGTGGCTCTGCATATGGAGGGGCCGTTCAAATTTCTCGGTTCTGGAATTAATTATTATTATTATTATTATTGTTAATATTGTTATTATTGTGAGGAATTCAAATTAAAGATGCAGACGACTTTTTTGAATTTGTCAATATTTGTTCTTGGGGAATTGTGGCATTTTTTCAATGAAACTTCTTTAACTTTGTGTTTTTTTTTTTTGAAAATTTTTTCAACATTATTTGTAGATTTCATTAATTTTGGTAGAATTTTTTATAAAAATGTAAAAACTGTGTAATTTTGTTTTCTACAATTTTGAATTTTGAAAATATTTTGTATAAAAAGTTTGGAATTTTGGGAAATTTTTTAATAAAAATGTTTGAATTTAGGAAATTTTCTTATAAACACTTTGGAATTTGGAATTTTTTTTACCCAAAAATTTAAATTGTGGAATTTTTTATACAAAACTTGAAATTGTAGATTTTTTTTGTGGAATATTTGAACTTGGTGTATTGTTTTATGTACCACTTTTGAATTTTGCAGAATTTTTTAAAATCAAAAACATTTAAAAATTATGGATTTTTTTATAAAATATTTGGTGTAATATTTTTATGAGTTTGGATTTTTCTTAGTTCGTAAATGTTTTTTTTCTAAATTTTACATTTCTTTAATATTTGTAAAAACGTTTGGGGTATTTTTTTAAAATTTGAGGGTTTTTTTTTTTAATTTGTGGAATTCTCTATGGAATCTTTTCCTAATTTCTGAAAATGTTTTTTAAAAAATAGTTTAAATTTGTTGTTGTTGTTTAGTTTGTAGATTTTTTTAAATTCACATTTGTAAATTGTTTTTTAATTGAATTTTGTAAATTTTTTTCAATTGAATTTTGTAAATTTTTTCAATTGAATTTTGTAAATTTTTTTCAATTGAATTTTGTAAATTTTTTTCAAATGAACTTTGTAAATTTTTTCAATTGAATTTTGTAAATTTTTTTAATTGAATTTTGTAAATTCAATTCAATTGAATTTTGTAAATTCAATTCAATTGAATTTTGTAAATTTTTTTAAATTGAATTTTGTAAATTTTTTTAAATTGAATTTTGTAAATTTTTAACATTGAATTTTGTAATTTTTTTTAAATTGAATTTTGTAATTTTTTTTAAATTGAATTTTGTAAATTTTATTTAATTGAATTTTGTAAATTTTTTTAATTGAATTTTGTATATTTTTTTAATTGAATTTTGTGTATTTTTTTAATTGAATTTTGTCTAATTTTTTGAACATTTCTTGGATTTTTGATTTTTTTTTTTAAATTCAGGGAAATTTTGTCTGTAAAATAATTTCCAATTTTTCTCAAAATGGAAGCTTAAGATTGCTTAAAATAAAATAAAGTAACAGTATT
Organism: Lipothrix lubbocki; assembly: GCA_034696945.1. Lineage (NCBI taxonomy): Eukaryota > Metazoa > Arthropoda > Collembola > Symphypleona > Sminthuridae > Lipothrix > Lipothrix lubbocki. The sequence continues at coordinate 11,742 of JAQGAK010003987.1, forward strand.
TTAGTAAAATGAGACTATTTGAACATGAAAATTAACACGGGATTACTGCCCGCCCCTGGAGGAGAAAACCTCAACGGGGTCGTAAAAGTGCGTGAAGCGTGAAGATTTCGGACGGAGGTTGAAGGAGCAGAGGTTAGGATTCTTCTCCCCTGCATCTCTTAAATCTTCACCGATGCTTCCGGACTTGGTCAGATCTGGTGGGGAAAGGAAATGGAATGGCAAAGAGGAATAAAAATAAAAGGAAAAATATAGAGTGAGGGAAATAAAAAATAAAAAAAAAATCGGAGGGAAAATAGTGTAGAGGAATAAGGGCAAAAGGCCATAGAAAGAGGAATCAGCCTCGCAAGTTTTTTTTTCGTAAAATCTTTCGCAAGATTCGCGACCTCCGATAAAAATCCTGGCACTTTCCCTCCCTTTACAGTCTGTCTTTCTTTTCCATATCAGCGGAATGTATTTTATCTTTTCCCGGGCTTTTCCCACCGTCAACAAAACCGACCGTCAAAAGCAAAAATGTTCCTGCTTTCGTTCCGTTTCGTTTCCCTGCTTTGGTTTCGAGTTTCCATAGGAATTTCCAATATATTTTCGTCCTCCGGACGATTTCATCTCTGTCCGCTGCGCTGAGCTCAAGTTGCTCCCCCGAACATTTTAGTACTTTTCGCGCTGGCCATGTTCTCCAACTTCCTTCTTTGTGGGTGATGTTGTTGTGGCTGAAATCAAATATTGTCCTTGAATTTCCGGAAATTTCACTTTCAATTTAATAATTACTGTAAATTAAATATTTTGTATGTAAATTCGTATTTATTGCACGTGCATCAGTCATTAAAGCCAGACATTTATAATCACATGTTCCTTCATCTTTGAATATTTTAACATGCCTATAATCATTAATTATTACATTATTATACATTTCATTTGATACAGGACACTGTGAGCAATATTACTTAAAAATATCGTGACGGTCACAAAGTCCGTAACAATTTGTATTTTCTGTACATTTCCTATACCTGGTAAATGGAAATGCCAGCAAGTGCGACATAGTGTGGTGTATTTATTACTAATCGTAAGACAATATATTACTGTAATGGCTGAATTCTACAATAATTTGATCAAATAATGGTCAACTATTACGTATATAGCAATCGAGGAATCAAAATATTTCTAAGACTAGTATTTCTTGATTACCAGCCGCATTGTTGTAAATTGGTTTTATTCGTTGTAATTTGGTTTTAATGGTTGTAGATTGGTTGTATTGGTTGTAATTTGGTCGTAACGTGGGCGTAATTTGGTTTTAATGGTTGTAGATTGGTTGTATTGGTTGTAATTTGGTCGTAACGTGGGCGTAATTTGGTCGTAATGTTGTAATTTTGTTGTAATTTTGTTGTAATTTTGTTGTAATTTTGTTGTAATTTTGTTGTTATTTTGTTGTACTTTTGTTGTAATTTTGTTGTACTTTTGTACTGTTGTTGTAATTTTGTTGTAATTTTGTTGTTATTTTGTTGTACTTTTGTTGTAATTTTGTTGTACTTTTGTACTGTTGTTGTAATTTTGTTGTAATTTTGTTGTTATTTTGTTGTACTTTTGTTGTAATTTTGTTGTACTTTTGTACTGTTG
>JAQGAK010003988.1:0-13349 GCA_034696945.1 Lipothrix lubbocki
TATAAGAGAATTTCTATATAAGAGGCAGATTTTGGTGATTTATAGCGTTCTCTTATAGCGAGGTTCCAGTGTACTATGTTTGAAAAAATATAAGTCAATAAGTCCAAAAAATAAATAAAAACAAATAAATCCGAACCAGAATAATTAACATTTCAATGTTTTTGGCACCACGGTAAGTAGAAATGACACCGGAATCATTTTGCCTTCGAATTGTTTTATTCTACATTTAATTATATTATTATTTTTATTAATTTATTTTAAAAGCCTATTTTAATTAATTAAAATTATTTTATGAAGGACACAATACAAGTGTCATATGCAGCCTCATCAAAAAAATAATAAATTAATAATTAGAAAACTGCAATAATAATTAATAATAAAATGAAATATAAACAAAAATTAAAAATACTGCGAAGAAAAATAATGAATTTATAATTTTTAATAAATAACTAAACCACCTCAAACGGCGAAATATTTTATTTTATTGGATTTTTGAGCCTGACGTTGATTTTCCAAAGCAATTCATGAGCTCCAAGCAATATATATATTAAACACAAAAAAGAATAGTCCTAGCTATATCAGTCGTTAACATGCGTGTATTGGCGCTTCTATCAATGATGTTACCCATATTTCCTCTAAACGGCGTCGAAACGCATATTTGTAAAGGAAATTATTATCAAACACATGGAAACAAAAAAGTAAAAATACATGTACGCCAGAATTTTTTCCTTTGTATTCTGACAGTCTAAATTTGTATTTCACAAAAGCATTTTACAATTCTCGTTTACCGCTAAATAACAACAAGACCATCTGCATTCAAGTACCCCGGCAAAAAACATTATTCCATTTGATTTAAATTCTGAGCGTTTTGAGTTCCTACGGGCTTTTTTTAAAATTTTTGGACGAACATCGAAAGTGCCATTTGAGCATCGACTCCGGCATTACAAACTAAAAGTTCCCATTTTGTACAATTGTGTACAAAAAGTTGTAATCCCCGCCGAAATAACCAATATGAATAAACTTAAGTCTTGACTCCTACTAAAAACACCCGACAATTTGTGCTGTGGCGTTAAAATTCAAACAATTAAATTACGATGACTGTAATATTCATGCAATTTTACTGAAACATTTTCAACTTATTTAGCCCTTGGGCAAGGAATTATTCCTGCAATCCGCTTCAAAATTTTGAAATTAATTCACACAAAAACTAGTAAAACAATGTAATTATAAATTTTAATATACAATTTTCGAAAATTATTATCATCATCACCATCATATATCATCATTAGGGCTGGGACCATTTCGCGTTTTTGGCCGTAAAAAGTTCGCAAAATTAAAGTCAATTTTTCACGGTATTTCGCGAAATCGATGACAAAATTTCGCGATTGTTATTCAGTTTTTCAAGTTTCTGTTTATTCTGGCTTTATTTTGCGGTTTTTAACATTACTTTAACCATTTTTACTAAGTTATTTTCAATTTTGAGCAGTTTTTAATGTCAAAAGTAGATAAAAATAATTTCGGAAAATATTTTTTTGTCTAAAATTGACGTTTTTGTAGAATAAATTCTAAAAAAATTGTTGGACATCAAATTTCGCGGTATTTTGTGTAAATTTTTGGGTATTTCGCAGTATTTCGCGTTTTTACACTATTTTTCGCGCATTTTGCGTTTTTCGCAATTTTTCGTGAATTTTATTATACACAAAAATGCCCCGCCATTTAGTTTTTTTGATTTTATGAAATCATGTGTTGGTTCATGCACTTAATTTGTATTACCGGGCAGAAAAACAATAAAATAAATTAACTAGCTAATAAACTATAGCTTATTAATTTGAAATAAAGAATTTTAACACATAGATAAATATATATATATATATAGCAGTGGAATTTTATCAGAAAAAATTATACATTTTCATAAAACAAATTTAATAATGGAATTTATTAAAAGAAATTATTGCTTTAGTATATTTCATCTCATGAGTTCAAATCAGCACGTAAGCATTATTTAATGGTCCCATACATAGTGTCTTATGCCTAATTTTTCTAAATTTCATTACAGATAACTTATTATAATATATTATATTTTTATTATATTATAATATATTATTATTATAATATATTATATTATTATAATAATATATTAAAATATAATTATATATAATATACAATAATATTTTTATAGTGTTATGTATTGATCATTCTAAATGTTACCACTTTTTCTAACTAGAATAAATCTTGTTGTCAAAAATTACTTCGTAGTTCTTTTCGGTTTTTACATTTATACAACTGCAGCAACTATCTTCTAATATATGTACACTATCCCACACTTCATTTACATGGCGTAAAAACAATACATTTTATTGTGCGGTCATTACGATCACTGGAATCGTCCAAATACTAAACCGTAATTATGTAAAACATTTAAGTGTACTCCATACATATTTTAGAAAAAAAGATTTTGCAAAATTTCGAGAGATTTTTTCGGTTTAAAATTTTTGAATTTGAATGCAAATAAATTGTATCGGTATGACGTTTTGAATTGTTTATTCACAAAAAAAATGTTTTAGATTTCAATGCCATTTATTAAATATCGGTAGTCTCCCGTTTTTCAACGGTTGAGGTTTTTTAATATTTGCGTTTGTACATTTATCATGTAATAATTGAAAAAAAAATTAGAAAAGAACAAATAAATATGGACCACAATAGGAAATAGTTCCCAATAAAATCCATTATAAAATACATTATGAATTACACAAAGAAATTTCGTTTTTCAAGGTTTGTTCCTAATGAATTTTATTAGTTTCGCTGAAATTAATTGATTTCTCGGTGATAAATAATTCTTTGCGGAAACGACGAGTAAGTTTATCGTTGCCTGTGGACAACATTCAAGCGGCGTGAGAATATTAAAAATGCTTATCAATCAATATAAAAAATTATATACTGAAATAAAAAAAATTGTTAAACCCTAAAACAATTACGAAGCTAGCTAACAAAAATACTTTAATTATTTTATTTAACCTCTGAATTTCTGCCCGCTTCGATAAAACGGCTTTGCAGAGCTACAGTGAGACAAATCGCAAATGTTTGAACTTTAGATAAATTCGACAATGTGATGGACGACTTAGAAAAACTGAAATTGATGCACTTAAGAAAATAATTTTGTAAACGAATTCAAACTTATTACGATCAATTTATAATATGTAGTTTCATTAGATTTTTTAAATATTTGTAATATGTAATTATATATTATTATAAAATTATTTAATTGTTTAGGAATTTAATTAAAGAATTTTGCTGGAACATCATTATGTAATTAAATTAAAATTGTTTAGTGGTACACAAAAGCAATTCAATTACATGACGTCAATACTGAAAAAAAAATAAACTTCTAGAGGAAGTTATTAACAAACACGTGGAGAGCGAAAAAGTATAAATACATGTTCACCAGAATTTTTTCCGCCAGAATTCTTACATTCCCACTTTGTATTTTACAATAGCCTTTGCATTATCTTTAGCATACTCATTGACTTTCAAATCTTCCTCCGGGGTAAGATCCATTCCGACAAACGGCGTCAAAACTACATGATTTAATTCAAGGAAAACAACACTACAAAATAAATTAAGATTTCAGTGGAATTTTAGCAAAAAAAATTAGGAAATTATAAATTTTCACGACAAACTTGAAAATGGAATTGCTAAGAATAATAATATTATTCTTAGCAATTAGTTCGAGAACTCATGAGGCAATGAGATCATGATTTCAAATCCTCAAAGACAGGCGAGCCCTGACAAAAAAAATCGGACAGCAATAGCAGTTAAAAAGGAATCCACGCGTAGCGTCAAAAGCTGCACATCTTAACCCCATTGTCATTACGACCCCTGAATATATTGTATAAATTGAGAAACCTAAAAATGTACAAAAAAGTCAAAAACTGACTGTATTGGCCAAACTTACAGTTCAAACTCCAGTACAAACTTTTACACTTTTTTACACTAACAGCTATTGGTAGAAATGTTGAACCGAATTAAACTACACGCAGCAACTTGAGTTACGATCCCCACACCCTCGTTCCATCTCGCCAAACGGCGTCAAAACCAGAAGATTAAATTGCAGAAAAACAAGACTATAGATAATAAATTCCAATTTCAGTGGGATTTTATAGAAAATAAAAGTAGGAAATTATTAATTTTCAACACCACCTTTAAAATGGGATTTCTCAGAGTAATTATTGTTGTTTTACTTCTCATGAATTCAAATGTGCAATTACTCTATTTTAACTATATAGCACTTAACGTTGTTCACGTTTTATTTTTGCATTTTGCCCGTCCATGAATAATTGTGAAATTGATAAATAAGTTAAACTCCTGCAATCCTGTACTTAAACTTTTTGAAATATGTTTTTTGAAAAGAATTTGTAAATAATTTGATTAATGTGCTGAACGTTGTTGCCGTTAAGGAGAAATGCATAATTACACCTGAGAGATTTAGGTAGCACCGGGGAATCGCACAAAAAAGATTAAAATAAAAATGAAAACAAACAAGCAATTATGATAATATCAATAATAATGGATCACAAATTATTTTTCGAGCAATAACTTCCCCCATTATATCCGGTTTTGTAATCATTCACTTTACTTCTTAACTCTTTCATCACAACAACCAAATTTTGTGTGGTATTTCAATACGTTTAACATGTTAATATTTCCGTTAACACATAAATTAAAACTGAAGATTAACTAATTTATATAAATCGCATGATGCTTACAATTAATATAAATGATGAATTTTTGTATGTTGCAAGATGACTAAATTATAATAATCAGCCAAAGCACAAATTTACCGGCTCCATACATGAACTGTACAAAATCAGCGCACATGGCAATCGAATTAATTATAAACGGCGTGCAAATAAACAAAATGCCTAATTCCTAATTGTGAATCGTTTTAAACTTTAGTGCCATATAAAGAGGAATCAATATGTGATTATCATCTTGTTCGAGTTCAGAATTAGATCAAGGGGTAAAAAGTATTGGAAATGTGAACCTACTTATGCAAGAACAAATTTCATCAAAGAGGTCCTGAGGATATGATTTTTGAAAATCCATTGAGAAACGTTTGTGCTCCAAGCAATTCATATAGTATGAAATAGAAAAGCGAGACAAAAATTAACAAACTGTACCCACTTACCCACAGATTATATAAATTGTCTACAAACGGCGTCGAAATTTGTATATTTTAATGTATATACAAATTTTATTTACACGCATGATTTCCAATATTATTGAAAAAGAATTATAATATTTCAGTAGATTTGTGTTTAATGCTAAAACTTTAACAAATTCAATGTATTTAAATTTTAAAATTTGATTAAATACAAATTACAAGCAATTTAGTTTTTTTAAATCCAAAGTTTTTACATGCACTTTAACTGTACTACCCGGAAAACAATAAATAATAGGTAAAGAAAATTTGCAAGTAAAATCAATGCTGTGAAGCATGTGACAATAATAATATCGCAGGTAAACTAATTACCTTCTCAAGTTTTTACCCCCCCCCCTCCCCGATGTTTACTGTTTAAATTTCATCTCGCCCAAGTTTAAATTGCTTTTAGATGTTGTTAATGTTATTCATACATTTGCCTTTTTTGTTAGCAGGCCCAAAGAAAACATCAAACCAAAATTCAGGGAAAATATTGAATTTATCATCTGTTATTGCCTTACATTTAAAAATTTTTAAGTTTTAAAAGAAATTTTCCTGAAGCATTATATAATTAAAATACAATAATTTAGTACACATGCCTAATTAAATGTATTAAATACATCTGTAAATAATACATAATCTGTAGATTGCAGTCTACTATGTTCAACGTTGACAAAACCGTCAAACGGTTTCAAAACTAGCTAATTAAATTGAAATAGAGAAGTTCAATATATATAAATTTAAATATAGCAGTGGAATTTTGTCAGAAATAAAAATAGAGAATCATACATTTTCAAGACAAATTGTAAAATGGAATTCAAAAGAAAGTATAATTTTAGTAATTTTCATCTCATGAGTTCAACGGATTCAAGGGCACGCGAACCCTGACAAAGCAATAAATATATTCGAAGCATTATTGAACACCAAATCTCTATCATAAACCAAGTAAACTCCCTGGGTAATCTGGGACCGAAAGTTCTACACTGAAATTTAAAATAGTGTGTTGCGTAAATCGTAAATGGAAACATATTACATATAATATAATTTGTGATTTCTATTATTCTTTGAATTGACAAGCACAAATACAATTTTAATTTTTTAGACAAACAAATTATTTTTTTCTAATTTTGTTGTTGCTATGGGCATGTTTTGAAAGCAAACAATTTCTAAATGAATAAAATTTTCATTTGATTCAAAAACATTCTAAACAAATATTTTATTTGACTCGAATGTATTTTAATGCATTTTGAATTCTTGCTGTATAATATTAATATTTTTTAAAATTACCAAACTCAGTTTGTGTGTTGGAACGGACAAACTCGTAAATTCAGCGTCGATACAGGTGCAATAAATATAAAAGGCGTAAAAACATCAAAAATATTTCAATTATCAATTTGCAGTTTGGAAATACTTGGAGTGCCTATGAAAATTACAAAAAGAACGATCAGCATTTGAGTAATTTTATTGTGTTGTCATTAACTCAATTAATTGTCCAATTACTAAAATTTACATTTATTGCGTTAAACATTTTCGTGTACTTCATATTTTAAATTAAAAGTTTTCGTGAAATTTTTGATAAATATTTTTGAAATAAGACCATCAGAATTCAAATAAATTGTATCGGGGAGACCTTTTGAATTGTTTGTCTTCAAACAAAAATGTTTTAGACATCAATGCCATTTATTAAAAAATCGGCGGTCGGCACGATATGTTAGTTTCTAATAAATTGCGACCATTCTGTAATATGCTGTAATACAATATAGAAAAATTTTTTAAACGATTTTTTATTCCAGATTAACATTTAGCTCATTATGTCATCGCTATACTAAGGCGAAGGTTAAAAAGTGTCAATATTTCTGTATTGAAATTTGTAATCGTAATTGAAATTTGGGATCCTTTGCCGACGATGTTTAATTTTATAATAATAATCCAATGAGCATTAAATTATTATTTGCAGGTAAATTACGCATTCAATGTTTGTTTCTAATGAGTTTTATTAGTTTTGCTGAAATTAGTTTTATTTCTGATTGACTAAACACTTTTTCTGACCACGGCCTTTATATACCATCTAAATTGCAATAAGTGGTCCTAAATAATAATAACGACGTGAAAATATTTAAAATACCTAATAATAGGTAATATAAAATAAAAATAATTAAAGGTAAAAACCATGACTAACAATAAGCTAAAATATATTTTAACAAATATTTAAGATCTAAATTTGCATCTTTTCCGCCAAAAAACTGACTACTTTACTGGGCTACATTGAGACAAATCACATATGCTTGAAATTTAGATAAACACAATATTGTAAACCACACCAGGCTCAAACTGTACCAATTCCGATCAGGAATACATAATTTTGTCAAACGAATTTAAAATTACTACAATTGATGAATAATGTATATTTTTATTATATTTTTGAAATAGTTTTTATATGTAATAACTATATTAGCAATTGTAAAAATTATTATTTAAAATAAGAATTAATTGTTATAGTGGTGCAACCAAATAGAGATTTTACGTCAATTGACCAAAGCAATCCATGTGTTCCACATAAGATATCCATTTAATTTATACAGCATAAATTGAAATTTAGTTTGTTTTCTTTACAATAATTCTCAAAAGTTATTTTTCAGTAAAATATGAGTATTATTATTTAATATAGTTTTCGCAATTTATTTTTAGAATTTATTAAATTATTAGTTATATAATAAATAGTAATTATTTTATTTCTGTAAAACTTTTCTGTAAGACTGATGATGGTCTGGAAATTTTATATTCTTCAAATCAATTCGTGCGTACAAATTGCCTTCAATGCTTCCTGACAAACTTCGGGCGATGCACCTGTTAAGTGCAATGGTAATATACCAATTACTTACGAACGGCGTCGAAATAACCCGTGTAAATATTCTTCTTTTCGTGTAAAAAATAAAAACACCCAAAAAATTTGACTCTATCGTTGAAATTCTAAAAACTATTACGATGACTAATATTCATGCAATTTAACCGACATATTTTCAACGTATGCAGCCCTTGGGCAAGGAATTATTCCTTCAATCAGCATAAAAATTTTTAAACTAATTTACACAAAAAAATTCACGAAAAAATGTAAATAGAAATTAAAATCTAAACTTCTTATTACTTGGAAAATTAACATTTTTCAAGTACCACAAATATAGTGTGGTTTAAACTTTTAATTGTCCTTCAAATCAAATTTTATTTCAATTTTTTTTAGACAAACAAAGTTCGAATTTAAAAAACATTTAAAAAATTCAATTTCTACGGCTTCTTCCACGTAACCGTTAAATTCAAAATAAATTAACATTTCCTAATTACGCTTCACCACAATTATTAAATTTTAAATGAATACTTGAAATTTAGACTTTTTGCTTGACTAAAAAGCATTTGGGTGAATTTTGATTTTTTACTTTTGTCAACTTTTTAAAAAGCTCAATTTTTGCTTTTTGCAAAGTGACTAAATTCTAATAATGAGTCCAAATGCGTACTTCTGAGGAAAAAGGACGTGACCTGCATCTTGGAACACCCGACGTATTTAAATTAATTAAAAACGGCGTAGAAATTAACAACATACTTGATGCCCAATTGTGAATCGTTTTAGACTACAAATTAAAAGAAATTCTTCTCTGTGTCGTTAATCGTTACGTTCGTAGGAGTTCCACCTGTAAAAGTAATGGCATTAAACATTGCAAAAATAAATTTCATCATAGAGCTCTTGTTATTATGATTTTTGAAAATCCAATAAGAAATTTCAATACATTCATATGTAAAAAGATAATTAGGCAAGGTAAATTACCTGTGTGTAGATTTGAAATAAATATTTAAACATTATTTAATGGCCCGAGAGTCTCAAGTTAAATTTTGTTAAAATTACAATAAATAATTAATTATGATCAAATAACGACGGGTTGAAGTACAAATTTAGTACATGATTTGAAATTAATTAATTATAACTTAAGTAATCTACCTTCGATTTCGGATATTGTCGGCTTGTTAGATTTGTATTTGAATTACCTTTAAAATGAGCCATCATACATTGCTATGTTGCTGTTGGTTTGGACATTATGCCCCCAAAACGAATTTTTTTCTAATAAAACGTGTTAATTTTAGCACCTTTGGAACCCTATATCTAACAAGAAACAAAAAAGTGGGAAAAACCAAAAATATGCTCTTGTTCAGCAAAATTTTCTTAACAAACACGCAAAGTCTCATAGTCCTAGCAAGTGACCCCTTGTAAAATATTTCCTTGTTAGTAGAAATAGTAAATTATTTTCAGCACCACCTTTACAATGGAGTTGTAGTAATTCTCATGAATTCAAATGTGCAATTACTCGATTTTAAATATATAGCACTTAAATGCAAGGTTGGTCGTTCAAGTCTTAGATGAAATCATGGAATAGTTTGAAGACAAGAATAAAATAAAAATGACGAAAACAAATAAGCATTATGAACTCATGTTATTTAGAAATTATTATTAAATAAAATGAGGTTTTATTTCAATTGCCTCCATATACAAAATATATTAAAATATGTATATCAAAATAAATTAATAAACATTTATTTTATTACGCTTTACCAAAATTAATTAGTTTAAATGGAATATGTTAAATTTAGACTTTTAACTTGGCCACGAGCATATTTATGTATTTACATTTTTGGCATTTTTATAATTTTTTTGGAATTTTTTAAAGGCTGAATTTTTGGATGTTACAAGATGACTAAATTGTAATAATCAAACAAAGCCCGAATTTAGAATGTCATATGTCTAATTTAAAATTTAAAAAAAAATTGTATAATTATTAAATTTTAAATAATTATTACACATTTAATTTTCTAAAATTACAAATTAAAAAAAAATTATTTAATATTTTTTAGTTTACTGAGCTGAAGAATGTTGAAATGAAATAAATTCAACACTAAAATAAAATGAACAAATAATTAAGGCCAGAAAAAAACGAAGCTAAAGAATAATGGTAAGCTCTGAATTTTCGTCTTTTGCGGACAAAATCTCAACGCTTTACCGTTCTACAATGGGTCAATTTAAAAGTTTTATTACAAAATTTATTTTATTTATTTCCCAAATTATATGATTCTGAATTACTCAGAAATAATATAATAATGTAAGAGAACAAATAATTATATCAAACGACTTGAAATATACTACAATTATTTACAAATATGTTATTTTATTAGATTTATGAATTTGACGTTATTCTTTCTAAACGATGTATGTGCTCCATTCATATAATATGAAATAGAATAACAAAGGCAAAAGGCACCGATCTTCAGTAACCTGCAGCAGCAATTGAATGTATAAATTTCCCTCAAACGGCATCGAAATGCATATATTTTAATGTGTGCACAAATTTTATTTACAAGCATGATTTACAATACTATTGAAAAACAATATATTACAACATTTCAGTACATATGCGTTTAATGCTGAAACTTTAAAAAATTAAAAATAGTTAAATTTTTAAATTTTAATAAATGAAAATAAAAATAACCGACAATTTAGTTTTTCTTAAAATCAAAAGTTTTCATATGTATTTAAACTGTACTACCAGGAACAAAATAAAAAAAGTTAAAGAAAATTTGCAATGTAAAATCAATGCTGTGAAACTTGTAACAATAATAATATTGCAGGTAAACTAATTAACTTCCCAAGTTTTTACCCATCCCCACCTGATGTTTACTGCGTAAATTTCATCTCACCCAAGTTTAAATTGCTTGTAGATGTTGTTATCCTTAATCATGCATTTGCCTTTTTTGTTAGCGGGGCCAAGGAAAAAATCAAACCAAAATTCCGGAAAAATATTCAAACATTAAATTAATAATCTGTTATTACCTTACACTTTGAAATTTTATTTTTAAAATGAAGTTTCTTGAAGCATTATGTAATTAAAATAAAATAGTTTAGTACACATAATTGCATTTATTAAAATTAAGCTATAATTAATGTCGACCCGACAGACGTGGATTTGGAGGTCATTGTCAAGGACAAAACCATCAAACGGCTTCAAAACTAGCTAATTAACTTGAAATAGAGAAATTTAACATATATAAATTTAAATAAAGACCTGGAATTTTATCAGAAAAAAATAGAGAATTATACTTTTTCAATACAAATTGTGAATTTGAATTCAAAAGAAATTATTGTTTTAATAATTTTCATCTCATGAGTTCAACGGATTCAAGGACACGCGAACCCTGACAAATCCATAAATATATGCGAAGCATTATTGAGCACTAAATATCAATCATAAACCCATTTAACTATCCGGGTAATCATGGACGAAATGGTTCTACAGTAAAATAAAAAAAAGTGCGTGGCGTAAACCGGAAATGAAAACTTATTACATCTACTAGTACAACATAATTTGTTATTTATATTATTCTTTTTAATGTAAGACACAAACACAATATAAATTTTTAGACAAAAAAAATAGATTTTTAAAAATTTAACTGTTGCTAAAATGCGCATGTTTTTGAAGCAATACGACAATAATTTCTAACTGAACAAATAATTTTCATTTTATTTAAATACATTCTAATTTATTGACAATTCAAAAATAAAATATTACTGATTTGACTAGAATGTATTTTATTGCATTTTGAGTTCTTGCTATGTATATTATATTGATATTTTAAAAAATCAAAGTTGATGTGTGTATTTACATATATAGTACAATGTATATATTTAACATTTTTTTTTAAAAAGAATCATTTTTGTGGCAACATCACCAAAATAATTATCGCCATTCAGCAATCGCCAACCATGTACACCGAACCAAATTAACGCATAGAATTAATTGGGATTCCGGTGGCATAATTCATCCCGAACCTCCTCCTTTTTTAAGAAAAATGAAAGAAGGAATAATAATTCAACAGAACGATCGAAAAAGTTTATTGAACATCCACGAGGTTTTGGCCTCAGTGAGGCATGGAAATCAGTTATTCTTAATATTAAAATTATAAACGAAAGAAATTAAAGTTTAAAAAATAGAATGTTTTGATATTTTAAAGAGCATTTGAGTATTTTTGTTAGTACGAATCAGCCTGATGAAGATCGACGTTGTCAATCGAAAGCTTGCGATTTTAATGTGAATAAAGTTAATTGATATTGCTAATTAACCACGTAAGGCAAGAGAAATGGAAGATAAGTAAAGAATAATGTTTAACTCTGAATTTGCGCCTTGACCGACAAAAATCTGCCCGCTTTAACGTGCTAAAATCGGACAAATTACAAGTTAAAAATTATTTTATTTATTTTGCAAATTTTGGGATTTTGTTCTACTCAGAAATAATAGAATAATTGCTTAGAACAAATAATTACAAATATATTTTTTATTTTATTGGATTTTTGAGCTTGACATTTTTAAAGCAATTTATGTACTCCATGCAATTCATATTTTATGAAATGAAATGCTGGTAAAACGGGAAGAAATTTATCCATCTTGAGTCTTTCTCTGGTGCCATTTCAAAATTACCTATAAACGGCGTCAAAATACATTTTTTAATGTATGCAAATGTTATTTACATGCATGATTTACAATATTATTGACAAGAAATTATAACATTTCAGTATGTGTTTAATGCTGAAACCCTAATAAATCCAATATTTTTAAATTTTAAATAATCAATTTTATAAATTAAAAATGCCACGCAATTTAGTTTTTCCTAAAATCACAAGTTCCTATATGCACTTAAACCGTATTAACCGGAAGAAAATACAAATAAGTTAAAGACTATTTCGCAACGTGAAATTACAGTTGTACAACAATTTTAAATTGCTTGTGTAGATGTTAATCATACATATATTTGTCTTTTTTGTTATCAGGGCCAGGGAAAAATCTAATCAAAATTCGGAATAAATATTTAGGCATTAAATTGATCATCTGTTACCAATACGTTTGAAAATTTTGGATTTACAAAAAATTTTCCTGAAAATTATGTATCTATTTAAATTAAAATTTTTTGGTACACAAATTTGGTTACACAGCTTCAAAACCGAAAATACTTGTAGAGAAAATTATTAACCAACATGGAAAACTAAACGGTTATAGAGTGATTCGTCAGTTACAGCTTCGTCAGTCGACATTTCGTCAGCCATCATTTCGTCAGCCACTGT
>JAQGAK010003989.1:0-13346 GCA_034696945.1 Lipothrix lubbocki
ACATGCAGCTGGCCCATTCAACAATGATTTTCCCTGCAACAATTGATACGGGCGCTGTCATGAATACAATGTCAGTGGCATTGTTACAGCAAATCAGACGCATGGCTCCTTTAGCAATCACTGTCATTCGTCATAAACCACGTCCTTTTAGTTAAATTGTGAGTAAAATACAGCATTACAATAAATCAGCGATCA
Organism: Lipothrix lubbocki; assembly: GCA_034696945.1. Classification (NCBI taxonomy): domain Eukaryota; kingdom Metazoa; phylum Arthropoda; class Collembola; order Symphypleona; family Sminthuridae; genus Lipothrix; species Lipothrix lubbocki. Next base: position 196 of record JAQGAK010003989.1, read on the forward strand.
TTTAGTTCAAATTAAATAACCATTATTATAATTTGCGTGCTTCCGTAATTCCCGGGTCTTGTACTCTTATGCTTTTGGGAATGCGGTGGTTGAAAAAATATGGTAATAGTATTGATCTGCTTAATCCACGTTTTATTCCCAATCGGTCGGGTTTGCCTAATTTTGGTGATTCCCGATGTGGACCAAGGCTTCCTCACAAAGACGGAATAGTGAATCCGAGATATTCGGATGAGTCTGATTATGCTTCTGACTGGAGCAATGTCTCTATGTCTTCTTTATCAGATGTTGAGCTTGACCGACCTCTTCATCAAAAGTCTTATCCTATACGGTCCTTAGTTGTCAATAAAGGAGTTCAGACTTCTCCTGATTCCTTATTTAGCAGGTATGCTGGTAATCAAAAAGTTATATTTTCTTTTCCTGAAAAAATATCAAATCCGGTGGATAAAAATACACCGAAGAGAGATTCAATTTATTCTGACGGTTCCATTTTGGTAAAGCATAAAAATAAAATTTCTATAATGCAAGGCTCATCCTCGAGCATTTCCGGCGATTCTAATATTTCGAATACAAGTAAAAATTCATGTATTTCAATCGGACAATCATTAAAACGGGTGCGTCAATATTTTAAAGCACCAATGGTCTCAACCAGACGACCGTATGAATTTGTTTCGTTCTGCTTTAAACAAATTACTTTGTATAGTCGAGATCCGGAGCTCACTAGTGATTTTATTGTTAGTCCTAATTATAATGCATTGAAGGGATTTTTAATGGGAACCTCATTAGTCCGTTTTATTAATGGAAAAGCGGACGTCATGGTATTGAATTCTTTAAATACTCACTTTTATTAGTCCCATTCGTTATATAGAGAATTGTGAGGAATTTGCATTTATTGATGAGGATTTTATATTTCCTGACAATAACGACACACCTGACTCAAATTTTAAAACTAAGAATTCTAATTCTCAACGCAAGTTGTTTTCTATGAATGAGATCAAGTTTGGTCCAAAACTTTCTGAGTTGCAAAAGCAACAAATTCTTAATTTAATTAATAAAAAAGTCAATCGATTCGCACGCAATGACAAAGACATAGGTGTGGTCAAATATAATCCTATTGTTATTGACACCGGAAACAATCCTCCATTCAATGTTTATCCCTATCGCACTGCGAAAAAAGAGGATGATGTCATTAATGAGCATGTAGAGAGTCAGCTTGATCAAGGCATTATAAGTCCTTGTGTATCGCCCTACAACTCACCCATCCTCGTTGTACCGAAAAAAGCTGATAAAAATGGAGTAGTCACGTACAGCGTTGTGATTGACTTGCGTAAATTAAATAGTCAATGTGTTCAATATTAAGAGAATGAAGAAAAATAAAAGGATGAAGTACACAAAAGTATTACGGGAATTTTGGAAACGCTAAGGTTTTATTCAGGTCGAATTAAAATGGTGGGAAAATGGGAAAGGGAAAAGTGGGAATTGATCCGAAGACCATCGAAGATAATAATTGAGATGGTTTTCTTATTTATAGGCAAAACCAGAGTAACTTTTCAATCGTAGAGTAGCCAATCAAATAAAATAATCGTCAATACATCAAATACAATCAATCAGACATTTACAACATAGCAAATATAAATATATTATACGGCACGTAGCCATGACGACGGGCAGCGGAGTCTGACAATATACATACCCCATTCCACGTACGGAAGATTGTCTTCACCGATTGTCGGGAATGTCGTGGTTTTCTTCTCTTGATGCCATGCAGGGATTTTTGCAAATGTCTCTTGATCCACAATCCCGGGCGAAAACTGCATTTTCGACAAAAAAAGGCAAATTTTGCTACAACCGTCTGCCCTTTGGTTGGATAAATTCTCCTGCATTTTTTCAGAATATGATGGACGAAGTCCTCGGTAATTTAAAATATACTATTGCATTGGTATATATTGACAATTTATTAATTTACGCTAAATCATTTGATGAGCTAGTATGAGTATAGTATCTACCTCGCGCAACCACAAAGCGGAGTTTATAGCAGTGTGATGATTTGTGTAGCGCACATGTTACTCTATTGCGAAAGTTTAAAAGTGTTGACTCATCAGATATATATTAGGAGAAAGGAGCAAAGGTGAACTCGCATACAAAAACAATTGTGTATTTTAAGAAAATTTGTAATTCTCTGTGTGTGAGATTATTTAAAAAGAACAATCTCTGTATTAGTATCATCGGCGAAGCCGATGGCTTTTACACTAGTCTTATTTAAATTAATAAAATTAAAAACAGTGATAAAATAATTAAAAAGTCTACAGAAAATTCTAACGTTACAGTGAATACGGCCAATGAATATCTTGAACAAGTTAAGCATGATATTCAGTGTGTTGTTAAACCGGGAAGTGAGTTCTGGGTGTAGTATGACAAACCGAATGAGAAGACGTCCGAACTTTTTAATGTAAGGCAAGAAATATAAGGCAGCCAAGCTAAATCCAGAAAATTTAGAAAATGTTTCACCAACACCAGTAATTCTCCTAAAAGAAAAAATACAGTGTGATTCTTTTTGTATTGCTGAGATCGTCGGGTTACACTTGATTGCTATGCTAATAGAGCATACACAACTCGGCAAATTATATTAACAAAATGCTTGGAGAATTCTCACTTTGCACGGATCGGTCTGTCTACATTTGGAAAATGGCTCAAAAAACCAAATTCAAATTCACTAGAATGAACAGAAAGCCCGAGTACTTTGAGCGCCATGACATCGTCCTTCAAAGATCACACTATTTAAAAAACATTAGTATTAGAATATGAGATATTAAGGCAATATATAGGCATTTATTGAATGCAGGATATTGGTTAATCTAAGGATATTCGGGTAAATAAATATTAAGGTCATCTTATGATAAATAAGATGTTTTGAATGCAATAGGAGAAAACATACTTCAGTTGACAATAAGTGCTGATTTCACACCTTTTGATGTGTGAAATCTCATCCTTTAGTTTAAATGCTGCAATAGTTGTGTAGCAAGCTATTATGGTTACAGAGACACTTTCGTGTCAATATTATTGTTAAAATAAGCAAAAACTCTGTGTATAAATTGAATTGTTAAATAAATCATCAGTCTTATACTGGTTTATGCGACGATCTTCGGTTTAATATTCTTTTTATTTCACAAATGTCATATTAAGTATATTATTTCCACAATTAGAAATTACTGTAGAAATAATTATAATATATTATATCGCGATGAAACTTGGTGTTATCCCGACCAAGCTCTATCCCGATGCTGGTTATTTCGATTAGGAAATGAATAATTTTGACATTTTCGATACGTTGGATCAAACAACAAAATCCTAATCGATTTTCAAGGATGGTAAATCTGGTAAATTGGCATTGTATAATACTTTTAGATTTTTTGAATAAATTCCACACGACGGTGTAGTTTTAAAAATGTAACATAATTTACGCATGTGGATGGAAGCTCAACGGTGGTGCGGGTCGAGTAATAACTAATCACGCTGGATCTGAAGATGGGTTTGTCAAAAGAGTCGACAATATTTTTATATGTAAAAAAGATACACAAGATTATTATTCATCGATGAACGGGGCACATTATTTGGATTGGTTCCATTGCATGTGGCCAATCTAGGGCCGATTTATTCACCTTGGGACTTACCCATCGTGCAACTCATCACATAATTTTGTCATACAAGAAAAAATGAAGAAACTAACATTTTTAACAATATTATCATCGTTGGTATTTACAGAATTTAGCACATCAACAGTATTATCAAACATGTCGATATTAAACTTTTCTCTTTCATCATTTAGACATTCACAATCAAACATAAGATGTTTATGATCCATTGGCATATAACATAACTTACAATTAGATTCCACAAACCCAAGCCTTCTATTTTTATAGTATAAATTGGTTGTATTTGTGCGCAACTGCGCTAGTACACTCTTAATTGTTATACACAATCCTAAATTTAAATACAATTTTGTTTCTAAATCAGTCGCAATAACTTTGCACATTTGATTAAATTGAGAACAATTAATACTTTCCAAGTCTTCCATGTTACACAATATATTAGCTGAATCAAGCATTGCATGAATATTTTCTAATAAGTACACCGGTTCTTGCCGTATAAACACATCACAAAACCCAAGTTTGTTACATACTGTTTCTACAAATCCTATCCCATTTGTTTTATTTGGCAAACACTTTACATTATAAAGATAGTATAACCTGTCGTAGCATTGTCTTACAAGTCTATTTGGCTCCATTTTGAGTATTCTTAACCAAAAATATAATATTTGCTTAATTAATCTTACATGGTAGTACCGGTTTCGGCGCGTACAATGTATTGTGGAGTGCATTTCGATAGGGTAAGCGTACGCTTGTAAAACTCGCATTGCACTCTTTCTAGATGGTTTGTATACACAAAATTCATGGCCCAAATGGGTGCAGCGTATAGTAAGGTTGAGGCACATATTGAGGAAAACAGTTTACGCCTTGCGCTCCACGAGTACATTGCACTTCTCTTGCCAATACTAACCACCTTGGAAATAGCAGCTCGTGTCTTGGTTGTTTTGTCCGCACAGGCCTTTTTAAACTGACCATTATAGAAAAATACTATACCCAGGTACGTATAGTTAGTTACTATTTCGATAGGGCGCCCATTCAGATGCCATCGCCAAGAGTTGCTCTTTCTACCACCTTTCCTAAAAACAATGACTTTAGTTTTACTAAGATTAATAACAAGATCGTTTAACTCACAATAATCATGAAGAACATTAATTTTGTTCTGCAAACACAGTTTGGACTCCGCTAACGTTGCAGTGTCGTCTGCTAAGAGCAAATTGATGACACTACAAGTTCCGCCAAGCCCGACCGGTGTACAGCTATTACTTAGCATATATGTATCCATATCACTAATATAAAGTGCAAATAGTAGTGGACTTAAAATTTCCCCTTGAAGAACACCCTGAGACACAGCAAAATATTTTGTAAAGCCTTCAACTGTTCTGACTTTTACGCTGGCGTTATCATAAATGGATTTAATAAGATAAATTACTTTGGCACTTATTCCTAAATAATCAAGCTTACGCCATAATTTGTTGTGTGGGATACTGTCAAATGCCTGTTGAAAATCTATATAGAGACAAAACAACTTGCCCCCCTCCCTGTAAATTTTAGCTTGAATGATTGCCATTAACGAGAAAATTTGATCTAAACAACCTCTTTCTTTCCTGAAACCAGCTTGGCATTCGGGAAGTATGTTGTTATTCTCTGCCCATGCTGTTAGCCTATTACATAAAATTAATGACAGAAGTTTGGTGAAAGTATTAATTAAGGCTATTCCTCTGTAGTTGGCTGGATCATCTTTAACACCTTTTTTAAAAAGCATGACAAGCTCGGACTCTGCCGATGGATGGGGTGGCACCTGAATCGAAAGCTGCATTAAAGATATCCAGAACATTTTCCAGCATCCTAACAGGAAGTGACTTTAAAATAAAGTTTGGTATTGCATCCGGTCCTGGGGCTTTTTTAGGAGGTAATGAATTGATTGCATTAGACAGTTCCCCAAGCGATATTGGATTGTCCATTTCCTCGTTAGTCTTTAAGAAAATATCAAAAATATCCACTCTCGGTTTTGGTGGAAGAGCCTGCGCGTAAAATTCTTCCCATTTAGACTTACTAATATTGTTATATTCTGTCTGTTTGCGTCTGAATTTCTTAATTATTGACCAGAATTGACTAGTGTTTTTGTGATTATACAGGCTGTCCTGCAGTGTCTCAAAGTGTTCTCTTTTCTTCTGCTTAATTAGCTGCGTATAATTTTTTCTTAACCCATTTAAATAACTAAGGCTATTTGCACTTCTGAATTTACGAAAAATTTTGTGGGATTTTTTAATATTACACATAGCTATTTTACATTCAATATCATACCATGGTTTGTTATACAATGTTGACGCACATACTGGTACATCTTTTACAACATCTGAGCGCCTTGCACACTCTAGTATACTACTTTTGATATCTTCGAGAGAATCATGATAAATACAATTATTAAGGTTTTTAATAAAGGCCTCATTTGTACCCTGGTATTTAGTCTTATAAACAACTTGTAAAGCAACAGTCTTTTCGGTGTCTAAATTCAGTTTTACAGTACATGGAAGGTGGTCGCTAATAATTATGTTATTGACTTCAAAGTCGTATATAAGGTCTATCATAACAGTAATAATCCAGCATAAATCAATTGTAGAACACGAATTACCCAAAAAAGTAAAATCCCCATTTGTATCACTTTGGCTTCTGCCATTTAACACTACTAAATTTGAGATTTCGAGTACTGAACATAATTTAGTTCCAGAAGAGTTGGTCTTCAGGTCAACATTACATCGCTCATAGGATAATTGTGAGTAATCAAGAACTCTTAGGGATTGACAAATTTGATTTTTTAAACCTATTCTAGCATTAAAGTCGCCACAAATTATCAACGCATCACCACTCAACCAACTAACCAGCTCACCTAACTCTTCAAACTGTGTACTTCCTGATACAGGACGAAAATAAACAAAAATTAACACGAACGTGATATGTGACTTCTTGTGAGATAGACGAACTGCAATCAATTCTAGTCGAGTGGTGATGTGTTGTGATATAAAGGTCCCTTTGGAAACTAACACAGCAAGTCCTCCGCTAGGCCGACCTCTAGTTTGTGTAGCTTGAGATAGAAATACATTTTAATTATGTATAAATTGAAAATTTAATTTATCATTAGTAACATACGTTTCATTAAGGCAAATAATTTTATGTTCTAAAAAATATGAAAGATCACTGTCATTTAAATTGTTGATGTTGCCGATTCCTCTGCAGTTCCAAAATATCAAATTGTTGGTGCCCTCCCCTCAGACTCGTCCTTTTGCTCCTAAGCCTGTTGATTTGCCAGATTTGCCACCTTGGCTCAATGGTGTTGCTTTACTCGTTCCTTGCTGTCTCAACTGAGGGGCTAAAGGTTGCTGGCTCTTTGGATCATTTGCAGTCTGTGAGTTTGAGCTGTCCTTTCGCACCCTAAGTTTAGGTAGCCACTCCGGTTTGGTTGCCACTGTCGTCTCCCCATCCGATTCGTACCCAATAACTTCTCCTTCATCAGTGGTGTAAAGAAGATATCGCCAGCCTCGAACTTGGAAGTTTCCCTTGTGCCTCTTGATGGTTTTTAAAAATTTGGATCCTCTTAGAATCAGCCTGGTGGTTTGGTAAGATTCAAATTGGCACTTAATGGCGTTTCCTTCCCCCCATTTGATAAGGAACAGATTAGAGATAGTGTAATCACAGACATTAACCATTTGCAGAACTTCTTCAACTTCCTCCTTCAGACCCGCGTCGTCATTTTTATCGGTAGATCGAACTCCCGAAAAAATGATATTGGACCCTCTAAAACTGTTTTTCTGCGTCAGGAGATCATTTTTTAAATGGACTATATCCGCTTCGTGTTTCTTGAAATTGATGTCGATCTTTCTGTCAATGCTGCTTATTTTCTGGGCGTGCTTGGTAAGGGTTGTTGATATGGTACTGACTTCTTCCTTAATCGATTTTTGACCCAATAATAGACTCTTGAACATATCTTTTACATTCATTCCCTCAATTTCTTCATCCGTCAGCGGTGGATCCGGATTTGGAGCGATCGTCTTTGGTCTCTGTGCATTATATCCATTCTTAGAATTTGCTGAGTCCGACATTATTAGTTTTTAAACAATTTTAAAAAGAATTAACTCGCCTGATATGCTGCTCGGGAATCACCTCAAACTTTTGCTTTTGTGCCAAAAAGATTTGCCAACTAAACAGCCTGGTGATCCCGAGCAATAATTTGAGATCCGAACTTCCGCTCCAAATAGACCAAATTTGCCACAGAAAAGGAATTACTTTAGTGTGATTTCGACTCAGACCACGGCTCACTCTAGTAGGATAGACAGAACCCTCAGATTAGGCGAGACACCTCCAGATGGTGTAAAGATCTACGGAATATCCTATTTTGAAGTCTACTTGTACAGTGTGCTTTTGATTCCTTCGCCCGTCAGAGATGACGCTGTAGTACACTTTTAAACTATCCGCCTTCAATCAACCCGTTGCTCAGTTAAACGACAAGCAAACGTCACAAGATTGTATGTACTCTAATGTAAATAAACCACAGAGCACGTTTTCGAAATTCACTCAAAAATATATGAAATTTTAATCACATTTCAACAAGAGGTACGTAGGGTGTCCAGAAAAATACAGCGGATACAACAATACAAGGTTTATTATTATTGTGGCAATTAAACAAATTGAAATAATAGCAGAACAAAAACGACAGTCAAACGTCACAAGTAAAATGTATGTACGTGCACATATTGAATAGCCGACCACGCCTGAATTTATTTTGAACTCAAAATTTCAGACTTTAACAAATGAAATTTTACGAAAAAATTAGCACAATTTGAAGCCCAGGTTTAGGCGATTCTAATATCACCACAATTGTATTTGAAAAGTCACAAACTATTGAGACAAAAAAGATGTAACAGGGAGAACACTTTCAACAGGTCTACACGCCACGGCTGCACTAATGGAACTTTTTTGGATTGGTTCAAAAAACTTATTTTAAATGTTCCAGAAAAATCAGTGATTGTTTTAGATCAAGCCCCGCATTATAAAATTCGCTTACAATATCTTATGTTTGTGTTGTGTCATCTTTACTACTTAGTATATTTTTTGGAATGTATTTTAATATATATAAATGAATTTGCATTTTGATTTCCCATTTACAGGTTCCAGAAAGTATTATGGCGAAATGTTACTGGAGCTAACAAGAAATAATAGAAAATTTAAAACTCCGCGGAATTGATATCCCTGAAGAACTTAAAGTTACTTAAAAGGATTTAATTGAAATTTCAGCAGAACACAAAGTAACTACCAAATACCTCGTTGAAGAAATTGCAGAAAAATCTGAGAAAGGTATTAAAGTTCTTTGGCTTCCGGTTGCTCACTGTGAGTTAAATTCTAACGAATTAATTTGAAGCGGGGTGAAGACGAAAATAGGAAAATTAAATCGTCTTGGTGAAACCAAGAACATTCTACAAACAACAAAAGGTGTGATTACATTAGTCACTGCGGAAGTCATGCATGGAGCATGTAATTAAACTTAGAGTCAATGTAGGACAGAGATAATCCTGTCGAACATAACTTGTTTTAAACTTAGCAACGCCTGGGAACCCATTCTACTAACAATGAAAGAATTGCACAAACAATTTATATGAAATATTGGTTTTTTCAACTTTTTTTAAATTAAAAAAATATTCCTATTATTGTTATACGTTAGTCGTAATTTGCCTGACGCAGAAAACTGACTTCTCGAAACGTTGCGTGTACGTAATAAAGTTTTCGTTACTTTCACGTAATCCGTTATCGTGGATGGAAAGGACTCAAAACCTACATCAATATCCATTACGTAATGGAAATTATTATATTATTTGTTCAACTTCAAACAATTTTCAGAAAAATTGCACAGACAAGAAATGACGTGAAATTCATGAAAAAATGAAAACAAAATGAAATCATTCCAAAGTTTCTTCAAAACAGACCCGTTCTAGTCAATAAGAAAACGCTGTCAATACAACATCAATGCAACCTAAAACCCCTTAAGGAGCACGTTAGACAAAAGTATCGAGATTTACGCAAATTCAACATTACTGAAAATGAATTAAAAATGAAACTGTCCTCATCTCTACCCGCTCTTGTAATGACAGTTGTTCTTTTTAATGTATTGATTTTGTATTGTATGTATTGATAATGTATTGTATTTAATGTATTGACAGACGTTAAAGCTGACTTTGAATCTACTTTCGAAAAATGCAAAACGGGACATATGAAAAAATGGAATCGTTTTGTACTGGAAAAAGCAAACCATATAATTAGCCAAATAATTCCACCACGACAGCCTTCGACTCCATCCCAGAACATCGTAAATATAAGCGATTACGAACTCAGTGATGAAGAAACAAAAGGTCTTAAGTTGGGACTCAATTTTGCCATACCGCCGTCAGATAAACAGTCCAAAGAAACTAGATTACATTTAATTGCTTCTATTGAACACCAACTTCAAGCACATGATATTGGAAAAATAGACAGAATTCAATAGTATAAACATATGCAACATGCTCATTAAAGGTACTATTTCAAAATCCAATAGCAAAATTTTAAAAACTGCCAAAATTTTGAGCAGAAACCAAGAAATTTGCATCCTTTTAGCCGACAAGGGAAACAGCACAGTAATCATGGACAAGTCAGATTACCGAGAAAAAAATGCAAAATTTGATCGAAACTGGCCTTTACCAAGAACTGGCTCAAGATCCCACACGGGATTCTCAAAAAAATTAAGGAACTGTGGAAGTCTCTTAAAAAACGAAATAAAAAAATCAGCAACGATCTTATCAAAACCCTACTTCCGCCAGAGCCACGAATGCCAAAATTCTTTGGGCTACAGAAAATACACAAAGAAGGGTGTCCCATGCGTCCAATCAACGACTTCCAGCACTCCCTCTACGACAACCTATCATCGTACTTAAAAAGTATCCTGACCTTAGCAAACCAAAATAGCAAGTACACGGTAAAAAGTTCTGCTGAACTAGTCAAAACAATTTCTAACATTCGTTTACCTAAAGATGCCGTCTTAGTGTCTTTCGATGTTACATTGCTCTTCACAAACATTCCAAAGCTAGATGCAAACGCAGCTATCAAGGAAAGATTGGATGAAGACGAAAATTGGAAACGAGAATTAAATACCACCCTAAATACAACCGACATCATCCAACTTCTTCCGACACGTATTTTAACTACGTAAAAAAGTTCTATAAGCAACTAGATGAAGCACCGATGTGTTCATCAATATCCGGAACCATAGCCGAAAATTTTCTGCAAAAGATGGAGGCTGAACTTATTACGAACCATGAAGACGTCTACTTCTGGGTACGATACATGGACGATGTATTAGCAATAGTAAAGAAAGAATCAGCAGAACCATTCTTCATAAAATAAATTCCTGTAATTCCAAAATAAAGTCCACCGCTGCTGAAAAAAACAACGAAATTGCCTTTCTAGATGTTCAAATTATGAAGCAAACGAACGGATTATTAAAAACCAAAGTGTTCCGGAAACCAACTCATGAGTACAAGTATTTGCATTATACATTCTTCCATCACCATTCCTATATAATCTCGGTGACGGAATGTCTTGTTTTTCTGAGCTTTCTCAGTCAGTCTGTCATCCTGATTACCTACAACAACAAATACATTACAATGTATTGATGGAAAACGGCGACCTATTAAACCTAATTCAAAAACGAATTTGGAGGATGAAAAATAAATTTCATTACCCGTCAACGTTCCATATTTCCATAGGTAAAAACAAGATCAACAGTCACGTCTCGTTAACGATGCAGAACCTGAAATGTTACTGGAAGAAGAAGTGAGTAATCCTGAACCAATACAAAAAAAACATTGGGTCCCTATTCCTTACATAGGAAGAATTTCAATAACGTGACCAGTTTCCTCCGATGGAAGTTTAACTAGAAAATGACGTTTCTCCCTGGTAAAAAGATTAGCCAATGCTTATCAAACCCAAAAGATAAGGATGAAAATATCCAGCAGGTTATTTACTAGGTCAACTGTAACTCATGCGACAAAGTGTGCATTGGAGAAACAGGGAGATCGGTTCAAACCAGAATTGACGAATACGAAAGGCACGTAAGGCTCAAACACAAAGATTCTGCAATCTCAAAACACATCATCAAGAATAAAACGCACTCCATTGATTTAGTGAACTTTGTAATTCTGGAAAAAGAAAAATTCACAACGCTAAGGAAATTAAAAGAAGGCATGTACAAATAGCAGACAACACAAACTCATGAACGTGAACAAGTTTTTAAACTTAGCAACGCCTGGCAACCCTTCATGCTGCCAACAATGAAAGAATTGCACAAACAATCTATATGAAATATTCGTTTTTTCAACTTTTTCTAAATTAAAAATGTATTCCTATTATTGTTATACTTCTGTCGTAATTCGCCTGACGAAGAGAACTGACTGTTCTCGAAACGTTGCGTGTACTTAATAAAGTTTTCGTTATTTTCACGTAATCCGTTATCGTGGATGGAAAGGACTCAAAACCTACATCAATATCCATTACGAAATGGAAATTATTGTATTATCATGTATGAATTGTCGAACATAATTTTTTGAAAAATTTCAGGAGCCTATAATGATAAACTTACGCGCAAACGATTCTGAAAGTGAGACTTCCACCGATGATGATGAAGATGACAACCTGAATTATGATAATGGCATGACAGTATAGGATTGGCTTACTATTTTTCCTTGAAGTTTTAATAAATTTTATTTCGCGGGATATATGTTACTACAGCACTTATTAAACTAAGATTACATATAAAATTGAGAATTTGTCCATTGCACATCATATGGGAAGCACAACATACGTGGATACGACGTACATACGTGGATGTCTTTCGCACACTTATTTAATGAAATTTTTACCTGGCGTTTGAAATATTATGAATGATCTGATATCCTTGTAAAGCAGCAGGCGGAGTAAACTTACACGTGCTTAATTGGTAAAGTCTTTCTAGCGAATGCCTCGACAGTATTTTTACTTGTCCGAGAGCTACGGACTTGAAATTTTAACTGGTTGTAGGTACTAGCTAAGCTATACAACTAAAACAAACAAAAGTTCGTGCGACTTCACCTATTAGAGCAGAGTCAATTAAAGGTGTTGGGTCCGTAAAAAGTAGTAAGGGTTTTTTAAAAATTTCCATGTTATTTCGCATAAGAAATAAAATTTTTCGAAATTCGATGATCATATGATGCACATATAAACATACCAAACCGTTTTTAACATTAGTAACCGTGATTTCACACACGGGAAAAACTGAAAAAATTCAATACACGAAACTACTAAACTTTGAGCCTGTTTTAGTGGGAACATCGAAATTACATACTTTATAATCGATTCTCCGCATTCAGCACTATTGGAAATTGATTAAATGAAATAATGCATATGTGAATATGAATAAATCAAATAAACAATCGAAGAGCGAGAGTT
>JAQGAK010003990.1:0-13341 GCA_034696945.1 Lipothrix lubbocki
AAATAAAATAAAATAAATATAAAATAAATATAAAATAAATATAAAATAAAATAAATATAAAACCATTACCCCGCAGATTCACCCATAATCGTCACTTGCTCTGGGTCACCACCGAAGAATTTAATGTTTTTTTGAACCCATTGCAGCGCTAAGACTTGGTCCTTTAATCCCATATTTCCCGGAACTACACCATCCGGTGTGGACAGAAATCCTTGACATACATATAAATACATGGATAATTTCACACAGATATATGCACAGTAAATAAATTTGTATAGAATACATACAAATAAATATTTTCATGTTTTTATAATATTTTGTATTTTCACGATTAGCGTTTTACCGAACATTCCAAGGCGATACTGAATGGTTACCAAAACGATTTGTTCATCCATCAAGAACTTTCCTCCATAAAAATAACTCGTTCCTTCATGGAACATTCCGCCATGAATAAAAACAACCACTGGGTATTTGCTTGTGTGGTTGTCAAAATTTTTAATACCTTCCTAAGTGCGGAAATATACATACATAAGATGAATATTATAATAATTATTGATTTATTATATCAATTATTGATATTGCGCTTTTAAATCGTAGATAATTCAAAAGCAAGGTTTTGAAATTTCAAAAACAGATTTTCTGAATTACCGAAGGAGTCATGACATTGAGAAATAAGCACGATTCTTCCCCAAGCACCATGTCCGAAAACAAGAAATCACTGCCCAAGCAAGACGCGCCATGTCTTCGGGCGTAAAATACACCCGACCAATTTGCGGAAGGAACTGGAGGCTGGCAAGTAAAAATTAATTTTTAAATTTACAATATTAATAGATTATATTAATAAGCCAAAATTTGGAATTAAGAAGGTTAAAATAACTAAATCATACTTGAAATCTCAGCGCTCCAATTGGCGGTTGCGCAAAAGGAATCCCTTGGAATTTATAAAATGGCCTTCCATTTCGTGATGCCTCCAGAGTCCCTTGGATAAGTCCGTTGGAAATGCGAATCACGGGGCTTCTATCTTTAGCGTTGCCAGAACCAAAAAGAAATAAAACCACTAAAAATGAATTAATAACATAAATTTTAAATAAACTACACATGATAATTCCGAGCGCAAAAAGTTTAAAGTTGAGCGGCCACGCCAAGAGTCTCAAAGTCAAACTCTAATGCGCTTCTGACTTCATGTGCAAAAATAAATTCTCCAGATGGTCCGCTTGAAGTTTTTTTGTCATGAAGTAATGAACCGACAGTTCAAAACTTTGAAGAATTGACTTAATTGTTAATAATAAAGATCCGCAAGCAAAAATGGACTTATTTTCTTAAATTGCTTGTCAGATGTCATGTTCAGTTCTCTAGTAACTATTCTTCGATAAAATCTTATGTAGTCAACAGACACACTTTCCACATTTTCTCATCCAGACAAACAGAAAATCGCATGCAATTCCAGCCGAGACATGTATTGATGGGGAAAAAAACTTATTTATATTATCGTTAGTAGCTGGAAACTTGAATCTGGAGTATTTTCTCCTATGTTAATTACTAAGGAAAAAACTATGATAAAGAAATAATTGTTATTTTTAATTAACAAAGTGACAATTGCAGTCATTTATAAATAAATAATATTTTTTTGATCGCTGTGAATTACGGATCCTGGCTGAGAATTCTTTAAAAGCCGTGGGATATTATTCGAATTTTCGAATAACATATCGCCTCAGTGGAGATGCACAGTTGGCTATGTCAACGTGCGCGTCTAGCTTCAAAGTGGGGCATCCACCATCGTTTTAATTGTTTTAATAGTGCACCTCATGCGATAACTCCACTACAATTTACAATTGCCTTGCAGTTAAAATTTTCAATACTACAGCTCTCTCCGTTTTCAGTTTTTATTGCAATTTAAACGGAAGGATAACCCATCTTTGCACTGAATTGTTTCGATGGTGGATATATGTATCATCTTGCATTTAAGTTCACATATGGAGATAGGCCGCCTTGCATCTCTACCTAAAAGATAGCTCATCTTGTATTTAGGCTCACACCAAGATAGTCCACTTTGCATCTCCACCTAAGATAGCTCATCTTGTATTTAGGTGCACAGAGACATAGCCCACTCTGCATCTCCACCTAAGATAGCTCATCTTGTATTTAGGCTCACAGAGAGATAGCTCATTTTCCATTTCCACCAACGATATGCATGTTGTACATTATTGCATTTCCATTAGTTTGTACGATGGGAACTTGCAGGAATTTTTTTTTGCAGGGATCAAGTTAAACTTGATAATGGCGTATAATTATCTACGTCTGTGTTTTGAGTTAAATTGTTTAAAAAAAATTGTTTTTATAAAATCGCTTATATTTTCAACAATTTGACATAATTACAACATTGAACATAATAACATGATGTTGTTTATATATTGAAACATTTTTTTATTTAATTTAAAACAATAACTTGGCATTAAAATTGTAAAATAAATACAAAAATAATATTAACAAAATAAATGTCAATAAAATCTCGGAGAATTGACATAAAAATTTGCATTAAAAAAACTTGATAAATTTTTAAAACGATCCCGTAAACGTCAGTTGACTTTAATTTAGGCGGTGTCTAACATTAACATTGTTACATAAATATTGTCCCTCTTTTTAACTTCATACACAACACATTGAGAAGGAAGAATTCAGTATGAGCTCATTACACACGCTCGATGGCTTCTAAGTAGCGTAATTATTCGGAATAATACATTTTAAGGCGATATTAATGCAGCGGAAAAATATTCCTTACGGGAAATAACCAGTCATGCAATGTATGCAAATATGCGGGCGATTAGTATGGATTAGTTCAAAATGCGTAAACTCTTTAACGGATAATTATTCATCACTTCCTGAACTTCTCAGTCAAGTTGAGAGTTCAGTGAAGCAACAACATTTGCCAGCCCAAGAAGTTTAAAAAAATGGACACCTCTCTGTCAATTTTTTCTGACTACACATTGCATAGGCCGGAATTAATTTCCACGGATTTTGCAAGTACACTTTTATTACTTTTGACAGGAGCTCTACCTTCGGATTCCGTTATTACAAATATTTCCGTCATTCAATCCTGGAATTGGTTCTTTTTACTTACGCCTTTTGAGTCGATTTTCCTGGGATTTATTGTAGCACAGGTGAGAGAAATTTTATTTTACATTTTCACACTTTTACAGAAAATACCAAAAACGTTTGGAGTCATTATTTGATTGTATTCTTATTTATTGGTATTTCTTTAAAATGACTTTTTATATAAAATTGTTATTTCAAAAAATATTCTTAATATGTAAACAAATAACTTTATATAGACAAACAAATAATTTAAATTTAATTGTGCTTTCCCCTTTTCAGATCGCCGTTCTAAACATCCTCGGAGTGCTGCCTATCAATATTAACAAAATTCTTACAGGGGACCCGGCTGGCAGGAAGAAGCGACATGTTGGAATGGAGCTGGAGAAAAGGCGGAAATTCGCGCACACAATGATTAATGTTAATTTAAAAACGTTTTTAATTCAAACTTGTACCTTATACTATAATTAGAATCTAATCGGTTTTACTTGCGTCAAATAAAATAGAAATTTATTTTCAGGGGTTTATTGTGATTTAAGTTGGTAATTTTAAATAATTGCATAAATATAAGAAATTTTGAAATTTCAGGTTCTAAAGCGAATGGATCGAGACGAGTGCTTTGTTAAATCTTTGTGTGTCGTCCAACTTCGGGAAGCCTCTGATAAACAGAATAAACTTCCCAAAGACATAAGAATGCTTTTAAAGGCTTTGCACATGTGAGTGATTACCTACTTATTGATATTTTATTAATCTTGCATTATTTTTGTATTACTTTTGTATTAGTTGTTGTATTAATATTAGTCTTATTTTTGTATTAGTTGTTGTATTAATATTAGTCTTATTTTTGTATTAGCTGTATTAATATTTGTATTAATTTTGTAATAATGTTTTAATTGTTGTATTATTATTGCATTAATTTTTGTTTATTTGTTGTATTAACTGATGTACTAATTTTTGTAATAATTTTGTCTTATTTTTATTTTGTTTTTATTGTTGTAAAAATATTGTATTATTTTGATTTTGTTTATTTTTGTAATAATTTTGTGTTATTTTGTATTTATTTTTGTGTTTATTTTTATAATAATTTTGTGTTATTTTGTATTTATTTTTGTGTTTATTTTTGTAATAATTTTGTGTTTATTTTTGTAATAATTTTGTGTAATTTTGTATTTATTTTTATAATATTTTTGGTTTATTTTGATTTTGTATTAATATTTGTAACAATTTTGTGTTGTTTTGATTTTGTTTATATTTTGATTTCTAATATTAATTTCATTAACCTAAAGTTCGGCTGACCGTCGGAAAACTGCGGAACCTTTACCGGATGAAGAATTGAGTTCAGCTTTAGTTCCCTTGGAAAAAGCCGTTGAGATAGGCCTGACTGCCTGTGCAAATCCGTACTCCAATTCCACAATTTGCGACCAAAAATACAAACTTTGCCCGGCTACAGCTGAGGATATTTATTCTTATATAGACCAGATATATACGTACTTTTTCTGATTTGTTACTCGGGTTGATGGTTTTTGGGCAATTGTAAATTGTGTAATTAATCGGGAATTTATTGTTACAAAATATGAAATGGTCGAAATAAAGTTTCCATTGGATAATTTAGATATCATTTGTGCATTTGAATTTATTCGTAAATAAAACAACCTTTAAAAACAATATTGCATATACATATTTCCTCTTAATTATTCCCCAAATCTATCACCTTTAATTAGTAAATGCATACAAACTCTAATAAAATAATGTGATTTGCAAGTAACTAAAAAGATTTTTTAAATAAAATCCACACTTGACATGATATCGATGTATTCGATTATTGCATCTGATGGAGTATCACATTGTTTGTATTTTACCGCGCAAACAGTTTGATTCTTAGAATTGTCCTCAATTCCATCAAAAACAGCATCTTCAAAAGTTTGTAATGTCCATGTCGGTTGTGTTGTCGTGGTTGACGGATCCTCCACAAGGATTTCATCTTTTTTGCAAGAAATCCTATTTGATTTGTTTCTCTTTTTGCCTGACCTGAAATTTATTTTATTAGTGGATTTTATTTTTGTCAGATGTTCAGAAAAAAATTCTAAAAAAATTGAAAAAATAAATACTTAAGTTGTTGAAAATGTAATTCTTTAAAATGTTGAACAAATAATTTTTGGAAGTGATGACAACATAGTTTTTAATTATCTTAACCAAATCATGTTCAAAAATGTTTCCAAAATAATTCTTAAACACGCTGTCAAAATAATTTGTAATCAAATTGAAAAAATGGATTTCAAAAAAGCTGAAAAAATATTTTTTCAAAATGTTTATAAAATAATTTTCAAACTTGCTAAACAAATAATTTTTTAAAATCTTGAACAAATAACTGTCAAAAATGCTGAAAAACAATTTGAAGAAGTAATGTTAACGTGATGTGAAGGAATAGAAAGAAATGAAAATTTAATTTGAGGTAAAATCTTACAATTTCAGCGCAGACAATAATTTTGAAGTTTCTCCAGAAAATTTGTGACCCCGAAGTGAATTTGATTGCAGTTCGCAGAGCGTTTTCAGCAGACACTCTTGATCGTCGAGTTTCCGGAGGAGCTGTCAAAGCGAAATGTACTTTACCCACAACAATCAACAATGTATAAACTGATTTTAGCCTGAAATATTATTTAAAATGTAAAAAATACTTACCGCCATCATTGAATTAGCTAGAAAATCGTCTTCGGGGCGAATGAATTTCTTTTTTACGCTCCTTTTTCTTCGGCGTCCATTAGGGTCTGAAGAAAGCCATTCATTTACGTTTATAGGAAGGATCTCCAGATATCGGAGAACACAGATCTGCAAGAAATTTTAAAGGAGAAAACAAATACAAAGTTAATCGAAAATAAATACAAAGTTAATCCAAAATAAATACAAAGTTAATCCAAAATAAATACAAAGTTAATCCAAAATAAATACAAAATAAATCCAAAATAAATACAAAATTAATACAAAATAAGTACAAAATTAATCCAAAATTAATACAAAATTATTTCAAAAGAAATACAAAATTAACACACAATATTTATAAAATAATATTAAATTAATACATTTTATTAATAAATTGTTTACCTGAAGCATAAGAATGCACAAGAAAATAGTTTCGAATTGCGTAAGTTTTAGATACCAATTGTAAGTGGATTGCAGGGATACAAAACTAATAAAACTCTCAACGCCTTGACCGGAAAGTCCCAGAAGAAGCGCGCTTGCTAAAGATTTGCTTGCAATGGAATTCACACCGAAAATATCCGGCGCGGGACAAGTTAGTGCGCTGTCCATTTTGCCAAAATAAAATACAAACGCTGATAATACTAAATGTTGTGTATCCCCGCGCTTCCGAGTCGCGAACTGTAACACTGAAAAACTACAAAAAAGTAACCTGGAAGCACACACAGTGAAAATGCATATGTAACCTTTGGTATTTGAATGCATATTTATGTACCGTTATTATTATTTATGAATGACTAAAAAATGCAGTTTGTTTCTCAACGGGGAAGTCATTAGTTTTGTCCGCATAGTGATTATTTTCAGGAAGGAACTGGTTTCCTCGAAGTCAAACTTAATAATTTATGGGAGAGGAGTAATTACAAAAGCAAATCAGAAATATCACAATAATGAGATGAATGTTGGTCAGGATTCTTCACGATGCATGCGTCCTTTTAGTACACTGCACATAGCGTTTGTGGATTTAATGTCAGAATAAGTTCAAATTTATTTAAGATAGATAAATAAGAATAAATCGAATATTACAGTTATTATTTGTAAAATAAACGCAAATATGATATGATAATTTTTCAAAACTGAATAGATTCTTTAAGAAAAAACCTCAAAATGGTAATAATAACATTTATTTTGTTATATAACATTTATTATGACATTACAATCTTGTTATCACTTCCACTTATTTCCACATTTTGGGTTTTCAGTTCCCCAACTATCCCATTATTGACTACTCCCTTAACGTTTGGGTTGACTGTGTTGACTGAAAAAGAAGCATTTTTTAAATCGCGCTTTGTTAGCAAATCGGCAATTTAAACAGCTAACTCATAAGTAAACACTGTATTGAAACATATCTGTAATACATATGTATCTCTACTACAAACTTCAATAAGAACCCATGTAAATAATAATTTGCTATTCTCAAAATGAGTATGAATAATTACCGAAATAGAATCCAACCAAAATTGCAATAATGCAAATGACTATACCAAGGGCGACACGATTTATTTGTGGGGGAGCCATCTGCCTCGGGTCTCGAACAACTCTTTCAGTCGGGACGTTCTCGCGATCGTTGGAAGGAATAGCCATTATTAGTTATATGTAAAATAAACTACAAAAGTGAAAATAGTATAGACAAAATTAATAATAATTATTTTTATCATCCATAAATATCAAAAATGCAAAATAAATATAAAAAATTAAGAAATATAAATTACGAAATGAAAGAAAAAAATCGGAAATAATAAATACAAAATTTAAAACGAAATAATAAATATAAAAAATACAAAGCAAATTGTTGGTGCAATGTTCAAAACTAGCTTTAAGCCCGTGCTCTGCACGGGAAAACACTGATTGATCGTTATGTTGCATTATGTATGGCGCGAGAATTTGAAATCTTACAGAGCTTTACGGCGAATGTAGATGAGGATAGGTAATTTTATTTTTTTTTAAAACGCGACAAATATTTGTATTTATTCAAAATAAAAAATTACCATACAACACCACCGACAATTTATTATAAATGCTCACAGCTGTTCAGAAAATCAGAAAATATCACACTTTAACAACGGGCTACTTAAATGATCTGCTATGTGAAAGATCTCCTCGTCTTAAGAGGTTACGACGGAATACGAAAACGGAATAAATATATGTACGGAATTGGATTATCACCGGTCATCGGCAAGCCTATGAAGACATATTTTAATAATAACTCAAATAAAAATTAATCTATAGGAAGCGTTCATATTTATTTAAAATCTAGTACACCAAACGTAGTTATGTATATATCATATATGTATATAATCAAATAGCACATGCCGATAATAAAGGAATCAAATCTCAAAATTACGCTTAACCAAAAGATGTAGGTTGACCAAGGGTAAACAATCGTTTATTTTAATCAAATTCTTCTCGTATAACTTTTATCTGTCCCATGTCATGTGAATTATGTCATTGATTTTTATATCAGAAAATTGATAGCAGTGGTATATAAGTGCACAACATGATATACTTAGTAGCTTTAACACAGAATTTCAGGTGTGAACGTTCTATCATGATTTTATTAAGATAGGATCTCACACCATAATGGATAATAATAAAAATGGATTTATAAATAATTTTAACGCATAACAAACTATAATGCTAATAATAATATAACTATTTTAAATGTTTAAATGATTTTATCATTTTTGAACAATTATTTGTTTAAGGTAGTGTCAGGACATTTCAATTTTGTTATTTTCTCCATTATTTATCTCCACATTTTGGTACTTGAGTTCGCCAACAATGCCATTGTTTATTATTCCACTGGTATTTGGGGTGACTGTAAAATAAGGAAATAAATAAAGTTTAGAAAATACATGTTGAATAAAAAGTTATATTTGTCCAAATTGCTTATAAGAATTTAGAATTTGAATATACAAGACCTTTTGCGTTTAGTTGTTAAACGATTTTGTGAAATTGTTTGAATATTAATTCACAAAAACATGAATAATTTCGTACCAAAGTAAATTCCAAGTAAAACTGCAACAACACAGACGAGTGCACCAACTAAGATAGCTAATTGTCGGGATGACGTCTCAGCAAGATGGATATTTTGAACAACATCAACTCTGTCAGCGGTGACGCCTCCGCCGCCGACCTTGACACTGCTAACGTCCGCCATTTAACTTGGTTATATTATATGAACAATGAACTTTGAAGTAATAATTGTATTTGAAATCGTAAGTGTAATTTAATATTTATAAATTTTTAAAATACACGAAATAAATACTAATAAATAAAATTATTACAATAGTAACGAATAATTAGATGATGGACAAATAAAAAATTATTAACACACTAATGAATAAACATGAACACTAAAATGATTATGAATACTTAAACAACCAATAAATTAATAGCACTTACAATAATAAATGATGTTGAAAAATGGTGATTCTTTCTCTAAAAGAATGATCTGTCTACTGTTGCTCATGTACATTTTAATGGAATTGCAGTGTGAGGACATTAACCAGATCTAATTTTATCTCTTGAGATAATATGTAATCGTTGACAAAAATATATTTTGTTCCAATTGCAGTATTTATATAAAATCTTGTACCTGCCTACAAGCATCGGCTATGTTGATAATATAAACTTTATTCATAAAAGTGTATGTGCATTTAGAGCCAGTATAAAGTTGTATGTATGTAATTGCCTATGGGTGCACAGAGGTAATTTGTGTAGTTTTATACGCAGTAATCTTTTGTTCAAAATACCAATTCTATTAGACACATAATTTAGAAATGGTTACCAAAAATCCTTGTAGGAAAACAATCGTCTTTTGGGAAATTGCATGGAACAAAACAGTTTGATAAATACCAAATGAATTTTGGTAAATACCAAATGAATTTTTGTAAATACCAAATGAATTTTGGTAAATACCAAATGAATTTTGGTAAATACCAAATAAATTTTGGTAAATACCAAATAAATTTTGGTAAATACCAAATAGATTTTGGGAAAATTGCCAGCACAATTTTTTGTAATTGTAAACACAATTTTTGAACACAGTTTTGGTAATTTAAAAATGTAATTGATGCAAATTGTGAAAACAATTTTAGTAAGTGGTAAATAAAATTTTAGTAAGTGGTAAATAAAATTTTAGTAAGTGGTAAATAAAATTGTAGTAAGTGGTAAATAAAATTTTAGTAAGTGATAAATACAAGTTTATTAAATTGTTAATATGTTCTATTATTTAAATTGTAAACACAATTTTGGCTAACCTCAAATAAAATATTGACAAATAGCAGAAAATATTGGTAAGTTGTAAATTTTTTATACAAGTTTGGTAAATGGAACTTTTGCTGGATAGTGAAATGCAAGGTTTGTTAATTCATTTTTTGCAACATTTATATTTTTCTTACGACCTGGCTCTACATACATATATATGTGTAAATATGGTTCCCGATTAGCAAATAATTTCAGCCACATACGGTTTTGTAGTAAACTTTAACGAATGAGCTTGACCAAAATTTTTTCTAGCCTCAAAATCTAGAGCGTCATCAAGTAGCAAAGAGAATTTGTGTTCAATGTTCAAGGACCAGGGCTGGCTTGACTTGGTTTGAGCTAATAAACAGAATTTCCATTTAAAATGGTGACTATCATTTGCCAATTTGGCAAATCGACTTGTGCTCCCGAAATGTTTCCCTGCTATTTCACTAATTAGAATAAATGCTTCGTGAGCTTGGGGCTTGGACAACTCAATGTTATTAGTGGATTTTCCAGGGATAAATTCATTTGGAAAAAACTCTAGTAATTTGCGTCCTAATTCCCCCATAATCTCTGTTCTGAAAGCATTATTATCGGATTTTGGATTTGGAGGGGCCTTAAATGCACTGTGGCCCATTAATTATTTGCTACTGTCCATATTTCTTTTGTTTCTTCTTTGAGAAGGAGTACTTGGTTTAATGATGTTATTATTTCCATTTATTGTTATTGAGTCCGTCTTAATTGTTCTAGCTTGGCCATTGTTGACTGTCATCGGCATTTTCCCTTCATTCGGTAACTTCAATCCTTTGAAGAAAATAATATTATTTTTATTATTAAATTTAAACTCTAAAAAAGTCTCTACAAAAAAATCTTTACAATAGTAATAGAAAAATGATTTAATTAAATTTACTATATAGAAAAATAAATCGATCAAACTGCTGGTCTTACCAAGAAAAATTGCAATAAAAAAGATTACAAATCCCCCGGTGAAAATCAAAATCTGTTGGGACGTCAACTCGCATTTCAATTTTACAGATGCAAAATTTTCCTTAGATAGTACTTCTGCCTGACTGTCTTCGGATTTGTAAAGGATGTTTTTACAAAAAATATTTCAAATTAAGAATGGCTGCTAATCTAAGAATTATTCTCAGGATATTAAGGCAAGTTGTACATTTAATGCTATTGAAAAACAAAATCCTGCAAATTCTAACAATGTAAAAATTAAATTATTAAACTAAGTGGGGTAACGTAATATTTATAAAAAAATATTATTGTTAATTGAAAACAGAAGTTTTACTGACCAGTTTTCATGTTTTTGGCATAATTACTGAATTTTGTGGTCTGCTTGGAACATGAAAAATAATTTACATTTAAATGCGACACTAAAAATTAGTTTGAATAGCAACTAATTGCTTGAAATTATCAACATTTTCAAGTGTGAAATGCTAATTCTGATTTAGCATTGTTATATAAAAACCTGATAATATACCACCTAAAATAAAAGTAACTTTGATAACCTATGAAGATGAAAATAATTGCACGATAAGCTAAGTGCTCTCATCTCATGGACACAATTCTAATCTTGAAATTAGGGATGTAATGGGAACGTCTGAGCAAAAAATTCACACACATAGGGTAAATTAATTAATGATTAAAATTACCCCACACCACAATGCTGTATGTATTATATATATTGTAAATTATTTACACTTTACCATTACACAGCTAAATTTTTTACGCTAGACACGCTTGATTTTTAAAAGCAGGGCTGTGTAATGATGCAATTTGTTCTGTGCAATGCCATTGAAGTATGACCGACATTACTACAGAGCCTAAAAATTAATGCTTACGATTAGTTAACATGTAATTTACCATTTATTATTTAAATTCGATTAAATTACTATTACGTAATTAATTATGTACACTAATAATAAAAATAACGGTTTAGTTCATTCAATTTAAATTTAATCATTTTTAACTTTTTAATATATCTCATAATATATGACGGGCAATAAATAACAAATAATATTGACATAAAATAATAAAACCCAAATTACAATATTTTAATTAAATTACATTAAATCAATACAAATATTTGGCATATATGTATTTGTGGCAGAATATTGCAGTGCTGGATTCCATTGAAAAAACGGAGGATCATGAGAACTTCCTCAGGTTAATGTTGTCCTTTGACGTTTGTCCAGAGGATGTGAGATTCTCAGATTCTGATGAAAGAACCGGGGAGCGGAAACTCCCGGGAATCGCCAAGAGTCCTGAAATAATATCCGGACGAGCCAAAAGTGTAATAAATAAAAACGACATTAAATGAGAATTTTTATAAAATGAAAAAAATAAAATGAAATATTATTTTGAAAATTACGCCGAAGCAATGGATATCGCGCCCTCAGCGATTCCAGAATATTTCGTTTACAGACGTAAATAATGAAGATTGCAATGGCTTGGAAGCAATTCACCATATCCATTAAAATCCAGAACCAGTGCGATTCACCATCGGATTCGGTAAACCAGGATATGAATTCAAATATCCAAGTAAATCCCATAATAAAGAATAGCTTCGTTATGAGAGAAAATCTGTAATACACACATATAATACATACAGATATAAGCATTTACATATGGAGATACACCATGAACTCTCGATATACCAGACCACACCACTATGCCAATCAGTCAAATTAATCTTTTTAAAGGCATTCTCTTATATATTTATACAACTATGTATGACAAGTGGACACAAAGAAATATTATTAGAAGGGCGAATTCGCTTATATGACGTTTTCTTATAGAGAGAGACAGAATCCGGATTATTAAAATGTAACTTACTACTGTAAATAATAATAAATATATAAGAATAAATATGTTTAGGTAAATCATCTTACAATTTTTGATTCTCGTTCGTTCTATTATTTTCTTTATTTAGTATTTTCGTACTCTGTTTGTAATTGTACAGGCTGTAGGCTGTCGCAACGAAGAAGATTGCATTCAGGAACACTAGGAAAGCTATGGGATAATACACATACAGCCCGCGGAAGGCCTTCCCGACGAAGCAACTTGCCTCGCCATAGTGAGGAATTCTAGCTTGTGTGCAGGGATCCGAGCTTTGGAAAAAATTCACACATTTAAACAAAACCATTATAGTAAACTGTAATAACCATTTAAAACATTTTAACTTTATTATTATTTATTATTATTTATTATTATTTATTATTATTTATTATTATTTATTATTAT
>JAQGAK010003991.1:0-13341 GCA_034696945.1 Lipothrix lubbocki
AGTAGTTACATGTTAGCTTCCATATAGGCTCACTGTAGGTCTTACTAGTACTTGCTACACTAGTATGCACTCACATGGTGGAGATAGCGTTGTGTAAAGCGTTTTTCAAGATAGATGCATATATTTTGGGAAGCGTCGATCATCCCTGTTTTTTCGTAAGAAATTACGAGGAAACCCTTTCTTGGGGCTTTCTGCGAAGAAAGTCCTACTGAGTGTTCTGCGAAAGAACGTTTGAGCGTAGTGAAGTTTGCAAACAATTAGTGAAATCTGTGTGAAAAATCGAAAACTGTTAGTGAAATCGCTTAAATTATTCTGAGAAAATTCCATTTTGATGCAAATCGAACTATAAAAAAGTGAAAATTCAACGGAAATTCGCTATTTTTGACTTTAGAAATATTAATTTTCTTTATTAAAATCCATATAATACTATCTCAGTGGGATAGTACCTTTAAAAAATAATTATTGTGAGAAAACTGATAAGTGATTTGAACATTAACCGCAATGAATCACGTCAAGTACGAAAATGGCATTAATGCCAATGAAGGAAGAGAATTATTACGTGCGGTGGGGCACAGTGCGACAGCCAACGCCCATAACGACAGAGGAAATCCTTCCCATCATTATCAACATCAACAAGAGGCTCATCACACAGGCGGCTATGGAAGCAGAAATGAGGAAGACCAAATTAAGAAACTGGGACGCTTCTTCGAATGCATCCGGCCTTTCAACAAGAATGATGATGTCCACACGTACATAAGAAGAGTCAATTATTACCGGAGATCCACGGGACTTCAGGACTTCTTCTTTGTGGACAACCTGGTGAGGTTATTTAATAATCCGAAGGATGGGGAAGTCCAGAATTTCTTCCAAGCCCAGCGGCCATGGCTCGACCAGAGGTTAGCTGATGGGATTGATCCGGCGGATGTATGGATGGAATTCTCCCAAAAATTGGTAGCGACTTTTGATCCGTCCAATCAAAGTCTATTGCGTAAGACGGCATTGATGAATTTCAAATGGAGTCCAGGTACGTCTGCTGCTAATTTTTTATCTAAATTAAGCCAATTAGTCAGGGCAATTAATCCTAGTGCATCAGATCAGGAAATCATGCAAGAGGCTATGGACAGAATCCCAATTTCCCTAG
Source organism: Lipothrix lubbocki (assembly GCA_034696945.1). Classification (NCBI taxonomy): domain Eukaryota; kingdom Metazoa; phylum Arthropoda; class Collembola; order Symphypleona; family Sminthuridae; genus Lipothrix; species Lipothrix lubbocki. Next base: position 1,142 of record JAQGAK010003991.1, read on the forward strand.
CCGGAATTGCCATACAGATGGCGGGAGGAAACTTGGAAAAATTCCAAGTTGGTTTAGAATGGGCTTTGGAGAAGTCCAAGAAAGAAAATTCAGGTTCGCATAATTCTGAGCATAATGACGGCAGTTCGGGTCAGGGCAATTCGATTCACCATTCTCAAAAAGCCCAAGTTAAAAAATCATGCGAATATTGTGGTGGAAACAATCACGTCATGGCATCATGTTTCCATTGCTTGGGTGATTTAGAGTCCAATGACTTTGAAAAAATCAAGAGTACGGTTCAAAGTACTCGGGGCTCGAGGAATTCGCAGCGGAATCCCCGTGGCTTTACGAATAATAATCAGCCTAGGAATAATGGGAATAACAATGGCCAGGCTAATCAGAATAATCCTAATAATGGAAATGGGTCCCAGAATAATTTTATTAATAGAGGCTCGTTTCGGGGTTATAGCAGAGGAGGCTACGGAGGTCGAGGCAGGGGTGGAGGAAATGATTTTAACAATAATTATCAAAATAATAATCAGCGGGATTTCTACCAGAATAATACCCACCCTCCCACCCAGAATACAGGTCACCAACCTCCTAACCAACAACAGCAAAATGCTAATCCCAATAAGCAATCCCCAGCGGGAAATGCCTAGGTCAGACCCACGGGTGTCTGACTAATCCTAATCCTAATCCCGTAGTAGTTAATAATAATAGTAATAATATTCATACCAATAATAATGGTAATTCCCATAGTTTAGAACAAGCATCTCATAATTCTTTGCATGAAACTTTGCAGGAAAATTTGCTTGGGAAAAACCCTAGTATTAATTTAAATAATAGTAATAAGAATGGTAGTGATAATAAGGGTAGTAATGGGAATAGTCCTTCTACTTCTAAGAATTTGCACATACATTTTTCAGGGAATGTAGAAAATAAAAATAATACCTTACCTGTTACTCCAACAAACACACACAATTCACTTCCAAGTTCAGTCACTCCTGTCAAGAATTCAAATGAAGATTCACAATCAGCGGGTGATGAGAAGACACAAGAGTCTTCCAACAATTATATTCGAAGAACAAATGGGACGTCATCCCAGGGGTCAGGTCAATCATCTTTAAGAATGCCGTTCGGTGATGAGATGTATGCTGCTCCGGTTCACAAGAATATTCAAACAAGTAGAATCGTCGATACTGAAGAAGAGGCTTCCATCAACACTGGCGAAGAACAAAAAGTGAATAGATTGCATAATAAGGCAATTTCCAGTAGGGATATTTTATTTGATTTAGAATTAGCATCATATAATTATGCAATTCCCACAACAGTCGACACAGGTTCGCACTTAAATACTATTGCTCCTGAGTTCGCGAAGTTTTCAGTTAAATATTTCCCAAAAGATATTAGGATAATTGAGCACAAGCAAAAAACATTTGTGCAGATATCTAATGAGAAATTCGCTATATATAGGTCAGCACTTATATTCTTCAAGTATGGTAATGAAACTCTAAATATGAGGGCAATGATTGTTCCCAACTCGTCAACACTAATGTTGTTGGGACTTCCCTTTTTGACGAAATACGGTTTTTCCATAAATCTACAGAAAAAAGAATTCGTAATTGACCGCCAATTCATCCCATTTAGGAAAGACTCCGGAAGAGGGCCAAAGCTTCCTCATGGGAATGGGGCAATTCACGAAAGATTTTACTATGACTCTGATTACAATAGTGATTGGACTGACTGTTCACTATCCAATGCAACAAGAATTCCAAAGCAAGAAATCCTTGATGGGAAGAACCACGAGTTTCCAACCAAGCGAGATAATTCAAAAACGCAAAATGCAAGGAAAGTGAAGAAAAGCAAGAAATCCATTGGAGACGATTCGGGTATTTCCACAGGTCAATCCGGCAGTGAAGATTCATCGGGATCCTCCAGTGACAGTCAAATTAGTTCCATTAGTATTGGGAACAGTCTCAAGTATTCGAAAATAAGATCAGTTCGTAATTCCATTTATACGAAGAGACCGTATGAGGTGCCAGCAAATTGTTTCAGGCAAATCACCGTATATTCTCGTGATCCCAATCTTAACGGTAATTTCATTTTGTCACCTAATCCTAACGCCATGCGAGGATATTTATTAGGACATTGTTTGGTAAATTTTGTTAATGGGAAAGCTGATACTTACGTGTTAAATCCCACAAATAATCATACTTCGATGAATGCCATCAGATTTTTGGGTCGTCATGAAGAGCTGGGATTTACCGACGAAGATTTCGTATATCCAGATGAAAATCCACCAGCGAATTTTGCGAAGGGAAATTCCCAGAAAAAATCTTTTTCGTTGGATGAAGTAAAAATGGGCGGCGAATTGACCCCGAGTCAACAGCAGGCAATGCTGAATTTGATTAACGACTTCAAGGATCGTTTTGCAAGAACAGAAGAAGAATTGGGGGCTGTTAACTATAAACCTATAGTAATTGACACTGGGAACAACCCACCTTTCAAGAAAGCTCAATTCCGTCAGTCAAAAGTGGAGCAAGAAGTAATTAACGAAACTACCAGAAGAAATCTTGAATTGGGCGTAATTTCTCCTTGCAACTCCCCTTATAATTCTCCGGTCTTGGTTGTACCAAAGAAGAAAGATGATCAAGGGAATATGCAGTATCGGGTAGTCATCGACTTGCGACATCTGAACTCCCAATGCATTCAAAATACATATCCCATTCCCAGGACGGAAGATTGTCTCGACAAGTTAGCTGGGATGTGCTGGTTCGTGAGCATGGATGCTCTCCAGGGATTTTTGCAGATGATGCTTTCCCCCGAAAGTCAACTGAAGACAGCATTTTCGACACCGATGGGAAAATACTGTTACAACAGGCTTCCTTTTGGATGGGTAAATTCACCGGCACATTACCAAGACATGATGGATCAAGTCCTAGGTTCATTGAAGTATACCATCGCGCTCGTGTACATAGATGATTTATTGATCTACGCCAAGACTATCGACGATTTATTGGTACGTCTCAGACAAGTATTGGTGCGCGCCGACGTATTTAATTTAACTTTCAAACTATCCAAATGTCATTTCGGTTTTAATGAGTTAAAATTCTTGGGCCACGTAATTTTCGCAGAAGGTATTCGACCCGACCCAGATAAAATAAAATCCGTTCAACAATTTCCCAGACCGTCAAAACTGAAGCATGTGCAATCCTTTGTGGGACTTTGCAATTACTACAGGAAATTTGTGAAGGATTTTGGGAAGATCGTCTATCCTTTGAATTTGTTGTATAAGAAGAACCAAAAATTTTTCTGGGTGCCAGAGCAAGAATAAGCTTTTCTAGTGATAAAGGAAGTATTGCCAAGTGCTCCAATATTACAATTCTATAACCCGGATGCGAAGATTAAAAGTACAACGGATGCGTCCAATATTGGTTTAGGAGCTGTATGTTCCCAGTCGTTAGACGAAAAAGTTTGGCATGTCATTGCCTACGCGTCAAGAGTCCTGCCCGACACCGAGCAGAAGTATCAAGTGTCGAAACGAGAAGCTCTCGGAGAAATTTTTGCTTTGAAGCAATTCAGGCCGTACTTTTATGGACAGCACATTTTAGTTGAGACAAATCATCAGGCCCTTCGACATTTAATTACTTTGAAGGATCACATTCCAGATTGGCCAGGTGGGCTTTGGAACTTGCTCAGCAAGACATGAAGATCATCTACAAAAAAGGCTCTGAAATTCCACATGTAGATTGCCTCTCAAGATATCCGGTTCGGAAGTTAGACGCAGATTTGACGAATGTCACACCTCAGGAAATCGCCGAAGAGGAGAATGTCATCAAAATAATTTTGGGCGATAATTCTAAATTATTCCAACAGGAACAAATAAAAGATGAGAATTACAAGAAGATAATTATTGATGTGAAAAAGAATGCCGATCCATTATTATCTCCTCCTCACTTCTTCCATGGGAACTATGCAATAATTCATGATATTCTATACTATATGGATAGTTCGTCGTTTGGTACACCCTATAAATTGTGTGTCCCATCTTCATTGCGACTACAGATATTAGATATAATGCATAAGGATCCGGACAGTGCTGGTCATGCATCACTACTCAAATGTTACCAACAATTAAGGTCAAGATATCACTGGCGCACCATGAAGGAAGACATGAAAAAATATTATAGTGGGTGCGAGGAATGTCAGCGTAATAATCGAAGAACGACGAAACCGAAAGGACTAATGAAGATTGTCCCAGTGCCAGAGGAACCTTTGACGAGGATTGCCATCGATTTTGTTGGGCCAATCAGTCCTAAATCTGGAAGACAGAATAATTACATCTTTGTGGCAATAGATCATACTACGCGGTACGCCTGGGCAATTCCAACAAGAAATTCCATGGCAAAGACAGCTATTCAAGCTTTGGAGAAGACTGTACTTCACACCTTTGGGAATCCGAAGATCATCGTGTGTGACAACGGAAGTCACTTTACGGCCAAGGAATTTAAGGAGTTTTTGGCGAAGAAGGGCATCCAGCAGATCTTCACATCTCCATATCATCCGCAATCCAATGGGAAAGTCGAAAGGAACAACGCCGAAATAAAAAAGTTCATATGTAAGTATGTACAAGCGTACAGAAGTGATTGGGACGTGTGGATACCTCATGCTTTATCTTGTCACAATAAACAGATTCATTCGGCAACGAATTATGCTCCTAATGATCTTGTCTTTAAATTTAGTCTTAATACTATAGCGGATTTGAAGACACCGGTAATTAAATTAATCCAGGAAAAATCCCCAGAAAAGAAGGAAGAGGAATTACGAGAGAAAATTCTCATCTCTACAATTAACTCCGATAAGAAGCAGAAGCAGACAGCAGAAGCCTTCAATAAAAATCGTCAACCTTGTGATATTGACGTCGGGGATTTAGTACTAATTAATGACAATAACCCCAAAACAATTGGTGATAAATTCGTAGGTCCGTATATTGTATTGGAAAATTTCCAGGATTGTCATTTTTTGGTTCAGTATGTAGGTGATGATAAATCCATGACTCCTCGACGCAGAGTCAATATACACCACATGAAGAAATTTGTTACTTTAGAAAATCAAATTTTTATTGATGACACAGTGCAGGAACCTAAAGCAAAATCTATTAGCAGTACCAAATCAATACTGGATGGAAAAATCCCAAGGAGAAGAATTCCGAAGGAAAAAGTTCATCAAAATCCGGACAGTGGAAATTCCAGTGATTCAAGCAGTGGTGATTCTTCAAGTTCATCATCATCCGATTCCAGCTTGTCAACAAGAACATTGCGGGAAGGATATCAAGAACGAAACCGGGAAGCTCAAGAGGAGATTGAGTTTAGAAATAAATTCTGTACTCCGGTGAATTCCGATTTCGAAGATGGTGAACGAGAAAGGAATAAGAAGAAGAATAAGAAGCCAGAAGTCACAATAGTCGTAAATCCAGTAATAACACCTGTGAAAATTCCGGAAGTAATACCTGAAAGGATTCCAGAAACAACACCAGTGAAAATCCCAGAGGAAACACGGAAAAAAACTCCTGATGAATTTAGAGAATGGGTCATAGAAAGTGCAAAAAAAAATCATTCAGAAAGATTTAGAGAATTATATCCAGAATTAGTGGAAGATGAAAATACCACGGTGCCGAAAGATGAGCAAATCACACCGCCGAGAAATCCTTCGAGTCCAGCAGAAGACATTAGTATTTTTGAAAATTCCAATATAGAATTTAATGAATCTAATAATGTTGGGAATATTCCCACAACCCCTCTTTTCAGTTCTAATTCATTTAACATGAGAAGAGAGACGGTTCAGGAATTTCGGTCGGATAGTGATGAAACCATTGAAGATAGGAAAGAAGATGACGTACTGGAAGATGAAGTGTTTGAAGAGGAACAGGAAGAAGAGACTGAAGGGCATCAGGAAGTTCCAGAAGAATTTTCAGGGCCTCTTCAGGAGTCGGCGGACTCAGTAATTCTTGTCCGCAAGAAAAGAGACCGTCAGGTTAGTCCAACTCAGTATGGGACGGATCGACCACCGAAGAATTCACGGCAACAAGACGAAGCCAGTGAACTGTTAAGTCAGGCAAGCAGTGGATTGTCACCAGAATTTGTGGATGCCTGGAACAAAAGTCCGGATAAACCATATCATTTGGCAACCAGTTGCAAACCATTTCCGGACTTAGCAGAAATGTACAGAAAGAAAGATGCAGAAGAACGCGACAAAGCTATGGATCATTCCAAGAAAAATGAAGATCAACCGGTAGCGGGGTGTAGTAAAAATATTAATCCCACGGTTACTCATTTATCAGGTCATAGTAGAGTTGATATAAATAATGAAATTACGTCAGGAATGCGGGAAGCTCAGATTCTTTCCAGGAATTCTTTAGGGGCTGGGAATTCTCCAATATTAAATATGGAAGAAAATCCACCAGTTCCAACGATAATTGTTCCAGAATCCGTTAAACCGAATCCGGTAATTCCAGGGTCAACAGCAAGCGGGTCGGAAACATCGAGGAAGTCGACTGTGACCTTTCAGAAGGACGCAGTTGAGGAGACAGAGAAAAAGAAGAGGAGACCAAGAGATCTGAATAAATGGAAGAATGCTCCTCAGTCAGATCGGGAAACAAGAGGGCAACGAAAAAAGCGGATCGAATCAGCATCAGAAAATTCTGACATGGAAAGTTCTGCAGGAAGCCACGCATTACTTGTTAATCCGAATCTGGAAGTGGGAATGAAAAAGAAACCAGCATCAGGAATTGCAAGGAAAGTTCCCACGAGTAAAACAACAGCCGCGGGAATTGCAAAGAAAAATCCCACAACAACAGCAACAGTCTCAAGGAATCCAATACAAAGAGCACCGGAAGATCCTCAGTGGGGAACGAATATTCCCAGGCAGGCACCGGCAGCATCAGGAACTTTAAGACTGTCAGGGGGTCCAAGGATGGAATCTCCAAGAATGGCGGCAGAAAGATCAAGAAGGCAAAGCATGAACGAAGCAAGCAAGATGATGCATAGTTATGACAAGGCCATGTCACATGCAAAATCAACGAAAAAGTGAATTTCGAGTGTGTTTTTTCCCTTTAATGATCCTATAAAATCCCGGGAAAATAATTAAAAAATTCTATGATAATAATTTCAAGATTTAAAATCATAAGAATAATATTAAAATTAATTTATTTAAAACGCGTAATTAATAATATTTGGTGCCAGTAATGATTTATGCCAAGTTTAATAATACTTGATTCTAGTACATATATAATATAGTACTTTTGAGATTTGAAAATTATTTCTAAAATATTTTTTCATTCAGTAATAATTTTTTTTATAATACAACAAGTGTTTTGTTTCAATTTTTACAGCAATACAATCTTGGGGGTCATTCTTTATACCGCATGAACTTCAAGTATAATAATTTAAAAGGCGGGGAAGTAAATGGATAAAATTCAAGTTAGAAGAATACGAGAATTTATTAGTAGCATGAATTATGGAAGTGTGTGAAGCATGATTATGGGAATATTTCCAGGTAAAAAACTTTTTACATAAGGTTTGATACTTTAATTATGTCATGCATGTATGAATGATAATGTAGTACTATATAGTGAATGGAATATCCTTTTATTATTCTTTTCATGGGATGATTCCATTCTTAAGAAAATCCAAGAAACTCCTCTGCCAAGAAGGTCAACAAACAAGTTAAAAAGTCAAGAGTAGGAAAATTATATAATTAAAAACTTTGCAAGTATTCTGACCCAGTACTAACAGGGTACTTACAAGTACATAAATTAGTTTCTGAAGATACAAAAATAATTTTGTTTGATAAAAAGCAATTATTGAAGTTGAGTGCTGTATAAGGAAGTTCGTAATTTTTATTGAAAAAACAATTATATGAACGATAATTGAAAAGGTCGAGAGGCACTCAAGAGGCTGAAAAAATAATAAGACCATTGTAATTATAAAATATTATTTTCTATAGCAATTGATATTAATGCATTTATTCTTTTGTTATTTATTTTTGGAAATAGGAAAAAGGTCAATAAATGGGATATTTTCTTTTATTAAAATTATTCTATACAACATTATTGACTTATTTGTCCTTCATGGAAGAATATTCCACAAAATTCTTTCTAGTTATTAATTTATTTATTTCTAGTTTAGTTGAGATTGTGCAGTCGAATTGTCAAGATCTCTAGAGACAGCAGCGAAAAGTTGAGAAAATTCCAAGTCCTCGATTAGTAAGAGTGAAGCTCATTCGACAAAATGGAGAAGTTCACATCGAGTGCGTTTTTGTTACTCAAAGATACGGCTCCCAGACACAGTAGAAATATTAAGGAACCTCCAATGGTTATCTCAGAGCCAGAACAGTTATATTTAGTTGAGTGGCTCTCATTCGATCGGCAAAAGATCGAAATTAATAATAATGTTGTGGATAAGCTAACCAAAGTGTTGGTAAACGCCAAGGGAGGAGTAGGTCGTCTATGGGAAGAAGCCATGAGTTACGGATCAGAGGAATTAGGGAAATACTTGATAGATCGCAAAAAGAAGGCGAAAAAGGTGTTTTTTATTAATCTGCCAGAGTTAGCAGTAGAGAACATCGAACCACTGAGATATTTGACGCTGCATGGAAATGTAAGAGTGTCCCAGGAGACACTATTAAATTTATTTCCAGTTCTCATGGATTGGAAATTCCAAATTAAAGTTCAGGCCGTCGACGAGCAAGAAGATGAGTTCGATGCAGATGAGGAAGAAGATCAAGGGGAATTGCTCAAGTTAGACATGGGCATAAAAGGTCTGCAAATAAATAAGAACGGCAAAGAAGGAGATAAAGCTGCAGGTGAAAATAGTGAGGCAGCGAGTGTAGAGCAGTAATTTTTCCCAGAAAAAACTAGGAAAATTATTTTTGTAATTAAAAATTAGTCTTCAAAAGTACTAATTCAAAATTAAAGTTTAGAGTATAATTAGTAATAAATAAGAAAAAGTATATGCATTATAATTATGCATAGAAGTCATAGTTAAATATGTAAATTAGGGAGTAAGTTGAGACGGCGCATTAGTAAAATCATAGGGAAGCCATCTCTAAAAAATTGGAAAGTCAGCGTGCTGGTCAGTATCGAGAGAGACGTCAAGGGAGAAGGATTATTCAGAGTTGTGATTTCCCAGTTAATTCTTTGAAAAGTTGAAAAGTATAATTATTGAAAATCTTTATAAAACGTTATCAACACAATATTATCCCTGAAATTATTAACAAAAACAATAGTGAAAAAGTATTAAAAATAAGATTTAAAAGGTTTAATTAATTAAAAAGTGTTTTTTCCAGGAAAGGTTGGGTAAGAAAAATCTTTAATTTTTTTTATTAAAATTCTCAAATTGAAAAATAAAATGTGATAATTCAAAAAGCGTGAAATGGGAGAAATCCCTGAAATAATTGGCAAAATTGTAGAAATTAATAATTACTACAAATTTAAAAGTAGTATTTTTTCTATTTAAATGTGGGAATTTGCATTCCATATGTTGAAATAATATTGGGAGGAACTTAAAATTCTATCGGATTTGCAATTTCAAAATTTGATTAAAAGTCACAAATAAATTGTTTGTAGAATTATCCGGAAAAAGTATTGAAGTTTAAATTATTACGTAAATTATTATCGAAATTATTATGAATCGTTATGATAGTGATTTATGGTTTTTATAATTAATATTATTCACAAGTGATAAATGGGAATAAACCAATAAACAAGGGAAATAATTTATAAAGGATTAGGTAAATGTACTATATTTTGTGGCTAAATTACAGAAAAAATGCACACAGTAGTCGAGAAGTAGTGCAACGCCAATGAGGGAATCCAGGAATTCCAGTGGGACATGACGAGGTTATTTAGGATTCAATCCGAATTCCAGTCCGTCCGGTTGTAGATGATTCAGCAGGAAGTGAGATTGAGATCAGTGAAAATCATCCGGATACTCCCGCAGTATTTACAAGTAGACAAGAATAATTGCGGACGCAGATAATCCCGACACACTTCTAAATGGAAGTAGAAAGCAGAAATAATCCTTTATTTAAGCAATTGGGATTTGACATCAGACGATTCCAATTAGAAAGGAGGAAATCAATTCTGCACACTTAATTAATTGGTAATAAAGAATATTATAATTAAATTAAAATTACAATAATAAAAGGATTAAATAATTGATGAAATACGTGAAATGAAATTCCTAAAGTTTTAAAAAATACGATGGGAAATTTCAGTATAAAATGTAGAGAAATAATTTAAAATAAATTAACAAGCAAAGAGAGGGTTAATAATTAGGTAGGGAATCAGGAATACCAATAATTATGTATTTAATTTAATAAATGGATTTTTTACAGGAAATTGCATTATAATCAGGAATAAAATAATTAATTCAAATTTCTTTTTAATAGTAAATCCAATGTGGAGTCACATCAGTAAAAAGAGAATTCGGAAGGAAGTGAACGAGTTATCTTGGGATCCTGGGAACCGGCGTCATCGTTTCATCCTGGTGGGATTCCGAAGCTCTAGTGAAGATAGAAAATTGTCAATGGTGATGGAGAATTTAAGGTGAAGAGGGGCGTGAATAAGGTAACTATGTGTGTTGTGTTGTCCCGGAGATATTTGTATCAATAGAATATTCTCCCATCCCTTAAAAATAGTTAATTTAGGTATACAGATCAAAAATATACTTGTATACATAGACAGTATAATCCTACACAAAAGTAAGTATACAGAAATCCTCCAGGAGAATTGTAATATTATATGGCGTATTGAGTGATTTAGCTATGCTTTATAATCAGAGACAATTCCCTGTAGGCTTGCTCACACTAACAAGTAAAGTGAATAGCAAGGTAAATCCTAAAATGACATGAATTTCATTAAAAATATTGGAATATCTGTTAATTGGGATTTTTCAACTGGGAAATAAGTTAGAAACTTACAGAAAGGAAATACATGTCTTCCCAGTATTAACACAAACATTAAAACTAACAAACACAAAATACCAAAAAACACAAACTGAATCACAGATAATTTGAAGTTTTCAATGATGGTTGATTATTGTCTTTGCAGGGGAATCGGGATGTCATTATGGGGGTTCGGTGGGGTTAGTTTTTGGGATCTTAGGGTGACGAGTATTATTTCTAAAAAGAATTTTTGTGATGAATATGGTATGTCCCAAAATTAATTCAAAATTGTATGCTGACAAGCAAAGAATATTCCCATAAGTCCGATTTCAATTTAAAAAGGAATTTTGAATGGATTGAAGTATAATTAATTTAAAATGAATTAAAATTTTGTTTCCAATTAAATTTAAGTAAAAAGTACAGTAATTAAAGTGGGTAGTAGAATTGATCAATTCCAACAAGACAAAAATAAGCAAATGGTTCAAAGATGTTAGTAATGTGCAGTTTTGAGTGATGGTTAATATTAATAATAATAGCAATAAATTGATTTGGACCAAATTAATTGATTATATGAAATGGTATTGCTATATAAATATTATGTGAAGTTGGGAGAAATCCTGGCTGATTTATTTTGATATTTAAAGGTTAGAAATATTATGGAGTATGATTGATAAACGAATAGTTGTATTTAGAAAAGAAATTATAGATATAATATGTATATGTGAATATGTTGAATGATTTGTTGGTGTGAATTCACAAGCAGAAAAAACTTTGTTTGTGAAAATTGTAAGTTAGGATATGAAATGTAATAATATATTTATTATGTGAATATAGAATATAATATGAAGGGGAAATAATCCAATGTAATTAATTATAAGATTTGGATAAATATGTGTGAATTATTATTGTTAAAAATGATAAATGGATAATTGTAAGAAGGATTTGTGAAAGAAGGAAGGAAGTTAATTAGAGGAATAATTAAACAAGGGTTTTTGAGGCGGGGCCTTTTCCCTTGAATGTTGTAAATAAAATAATGTATAATGATAATCGATTATTATAATGAAGTGCAAACAAAATACATGCTTAATTTTTTTTCATGTAATGTATTTATTATTTAAAAAATTGATAATCCCGTAGTATTTTGTTACGACCGCGGACGGTCTTTACCCTGGGAGGGGGGTACTGTGAGTGTCCCATAAGGATCACTCGCTGAAGTCATGTCGATTGGAATGAATGTTGATGTTTGGGAATGTCAAAGGAAGGTCAAAGAGGAATGA
>JAQGAK010003992.1:0-13334 GCA_034696945.1 Lipothrix lubbocki
CTGTGTTTATTTTATAAATTTGTCACTTATGTCACTTTTTGCCATTTATGCCACTTTATGCCATTTATGTCACTTTTCGCCACCTGACATGACATAAATGCGAACTTGGTGACATAAATGCAACCCTGAAGCTCAGTAAGTAAATACGCCGCTTCGACTCTAAATCGGAACTGCACGCTGTAAAGCTGGTGAAGCACAACTATGGCAAATGAGCAAAACAAGGCGTTGTAGCATATTGAACTTAAAACTATTCTCCTGAGATCCAATAAATTTTGGAATATCCGGAAAAATTTGAAGAGAATGTTCAAACTAATAATGAGCACTTGAATTGCCCAGAATTTCTGTCGGTACCGAGAAGACAAAACTAACACCGCACCGGTTTTGCAATTAAATTTAAAAGGATATAAATTCATTTTTGAGAGAATTCCTAAGGCCCTGAAGTTAAAAATTAATTCCCGGTTGTTTGATTTATTAAACGGCGCTCAAATTTTCATTTACACAATAAAACTCAATAATTTTCAGAATTATACAATAGATTTTAACAAACACGTATGTTTTTGTTTTACTAAAGATTTTAATAGTTATTCTCACATAGATCAAAACATAAATGCAGAAACTTTAAATACTTTAGAGAAGCTGTCAGCTCAAATGGGAATACATATTTTGTTTCTATTTATTGGTTTTTATATGTTCATAATCTAAAAATAAAACAATTACTCTTATTATACAAGTTTCTATATTTACCACATAATTAAGCTCTTATTTTAGTTTACTTTATTAAGTCAAGTGGATGTGTAATGGCAAGAACATCATTAAAGAATTTTGTGATTATGATTAATTCGACAGTTGTAAGAGGAAACCTTTATTGGAATATATTTATATATTAAATACGTCGATCATTATTTCTCAGTTGAAATTACTTTGCTCAGGTCATTTGGTTTTACAAACAAGCTATACATACAAAAAAACTTATTACAAATACATTATCGATGGGCGATGTTCAATTTGTAAAGTCGCGGTAAATTAAAATATTAATTATACTTATATATAAATTGTTTTCTATCCGCCCGCCTAAATTCTGGATAGGGTATTGAATTGGTTGTAAATTCCACATATTTAGACTTTTGACTATTAAATTTTATGTAACAGCAGAAATAATATGTACTTACTACATTATTATGATAACTGAAACAATTTATTAGCAGGAATAAAATCGGTATAAGAGTAATTTAACGTTGAGTAGCCGCTGTTGAGGTAAAATGTTGCAGAACACACACACGAAACATCGTTTGGAACTTATAGGTAACAATTGAAAACATCCAAATTACAAACAATAATACAATCATAAGATCAAAATGTGAGCCCAAACATATCACAATCAATATTTTTTGGATGATATTGCCAGAATATAAACCATATACACTGAACTCTCGCAATAAGAGAACGCTATAAATCACGAAAATCAGTCTCTTATATAGGAATTCTCTTATAGAGAGAGCTAGTATGCATGTAATTAGGTATGATGTGTGGTCCCAAAGGATCTCTTACAGAGAGAGTTCTCTTATATGGAGATCTCTTATAGCCAGAGTCCGGTGTAGATAATATACCATGACAATATACATCATCTCTCTCTATTAATAATTTCGTTGTGACGTCCGTAATTCCATCATTCCGTCATTCTGTCATTACCATAGGGGTGGGGGGTAGGGGTGGGGGTACGGGAGGGGTCGCCGACGAGTAGATCGAACGCGCGCGGAGGTCTACTCGTTAAATTATAAATGCAAAAGAACTCATATACGTTAAGAAACTTGAATAAATTATTAAATAACAATAAATTCATAGGTCCATTTTTATTATGCAATTATTGTAATAATATAAGTATGAGCACTTTTTATTATTTTACAAATGCTGAATTCCTAACTAATGTAAATACGCAATGAAGTAAATTGATGAATAATGATGCAGTTTTTACAGGAGGTTCTTCGTCCTGAGCAAAGCGCTCTGTCAAAACTTACGGAACAAAATAAAACTAAGTCAGCTAGGCTAGGGGAAGAATCAAAAATATTTTTGTACAATATTTTTGTATAATAAAAATTATTAATTAATTACAGCTCATCGACTATGTAAACGGTTTGGCAACAAAAGTTTAAAAAATAATTGGCACACCCTTCGGCTTTTCATACGCTTTCAATACCGATAATTTTTGAAATTTGAATCAGAAGAATGGTGTAAACGTGTTTACAAACGAGTCACATATACATACATAATATATTTAATTTTGCAAGCACCACACTGTTGTTTTTTAACAAGTTTGTATTAGTTAGTCTAAGCTGTCATTAAGATTTTGCCCCATTATAAGTAACGTATGAAAATCGTAGCTTCGCAAGGATTCGATACCGAATTATGCATTTGTAAATGAGTTATTTATAAGGGCTAAAAGTAAGAGATCTCCATATAAGAGAACTCTCTCTGTACGAGATCCTTTGGGCCCGCATATCATACATAGTTATACGCATACTAGCTCTCTCTATAAGAGAATTCCTATATAAGAAAGTGATTTTGGTGATCTATAGCATTCTCTTATAGCGAGAGTTCAGTTGCAAATATTTTTCGATCTACACATACAACGATACAACACTACATACTGACCCATTTACCCCTAGAAACTAACAAAACTCCAATGTTTTCAAAAACTATACTGAATATAGTGATGACTGTTTGACACTTTACAAAGTAATAGTTCCCAACCATAACGGACAACTTTGGACATGCTTGCCGGAATTTTCGGAATCTTGGAGACGGTGTTAATGATTTCCACGAATTCAGTAATTCACTGGATGTGTTGTAAATCATGCCAAGTTGAGTGAAAATTGTTGCTAGTACAAAGGCGGAGGATAACGAACATGAGATCATCATCAGGGTTACGACGACGTTATTCGACGTTATGCTACCGTAAATTGCAAAAATTGCAGTTCCAATAAACAACCATTTGGCGGTTGGTATAACAACTTGGCTGTATGCTAAGTTCACCAGAATCATCATAATTCGAACGCAATTAAAGACCTTCATAAGATTTTCTTCAATTCTTGCAGATTGTTGTTGCCAATGTTGTGTCTTTTGCAACCTGGAATCAAATCGCAAATATTAAATTAACGTCTAAAAAATTCTCCTGTCTTTAAGGAGCATTGAAGCAGATCTTTGAATTAGAAAATTATTATTAGCTAAGCAAGTTAAGACATTCCAGCAAAAACAGATTGAATAAGAATAAAATATATGAAAAAATTAGATAATTCAAACTTTACTTAATTTCTTTCATTATCCAGACACAATGAAAGAGGAGGGGTAGAAACGGAAATCCCCAAATATTGTTGGCTACAAAACAAGCGACTAATAAATGCATGTAGAATATTGCTGCCACTAGTCTCAAACACCACCACTGGGAAAATTCTGGAGGCAGCAGCGACAATGGCATACCAGGGAAGCGTGGGTAAATCAACAAAATCATAAAAATCACTGTCACGCTGAATGCTTCGAAAATTGCCAACATAACCAATGTTGTATCACATTTAGTCTGCATGCTTTGGAAATCCTTGTAGATTTTTGTTTGTCCGTAAACAATGTTTAAGCAACTGGACAACCCTGTAAAAATAAATAGGCACCTATATTTATATCATTATAATATTTATGTGCATACACTGAAGCCTCGCTATAAGAGAATTCTCTCTATAAGAGATCCTTGAGGCTCGCATGTCATACATGGTTATATGCTTACGAGCTCTCTTTATATGAGAATTTCTATATAAAAGGCAGATTTTGGTGATTTATATTCTCTTATAGCGAGGTTCCAGTGTATTACTTAAACAACAACAATGATAAAGAACTTATTGTACCATTGAAACTTCCAAGGAACTGTAATTCTTTGTTGTACAGGCTAATCAGCTCATCACGATAAATCCACAAACTAAGTTGAAATATACTCGCCATGAGGTACAGAATAGAGAAAGTAACAAGGAAGGGTTTGACTAGCTCTACAGCTAGTGTCTTCCTGTTATCCGTATATACCTGAAGTGTTTTCGCTATAAAACAAAAGGTGTAAAACCATATACCTGCAGTACTCAAATAACTACAGATAAGTTTTGATTTAATCTTTGTCAATTCAATTTTGGTCGTTTCTAAGTTTATAATGAACGGTGTGGAATTGATAAACATTCCCATTTTAAATCCCATGTACATTGACTTTTTAGTAAAATTGCCTTGGTATTCCATGTTATGTTAATTTAGGTGTAAGCTGTTGCGGCGCAGCAAAAATTACGTATACAACTTAATGTATGGCAAAAAGAGCGTTTCTTTCTGAGAAAAACAAAATAAAACTTCAGAACAGCAACTAGGAAATACCCCAAAATAAAAGCCAAAATGGACTACATTGCTCGGCAATTAAAATTTAAATAACAGACACACCTAACAGTTTTACAATAAGCTTACAATCGAAGGTAAAGTACCCAAAAACAATTAACAATTGTTTAGTGGCGTAATAAGTATATGGTTCACAAACGAGTCGAATACACCATTTATTCAAATTTGAACGCACTTAAAGCTGTATTGCATCACATTTGTGCTATTTAATAAAAAAAAGTCATTAACAGTTAGTATAATTATAAGTTTTCAACATTTTGTTAACAGAAAATATAAATTGTAAAACACACAATATGTCGTCGCGAAGGATCAAAAAATATCAATTTCTACCGCTTGAACGCATAAATTGGTGTTTCAACACCCATTGCAGATGTACTTATATTTAAGCATTATAATTTTGTAAATATTTATGTTCCATCATTCAATTCCGAAAAGTTTATTTTATGACTTGGAACTTTCAGGTTAATTTGCGATAACAACTTTGCAAGGCAAGCGTTGTTTACAGTTGTTAAATTCATTGAAATGTACATACATATATAAAAACCCATCCCTAAAGTAAACTCATTTATTATAAATAAAGTAGTAAACATCGTGAAATATCCATACAACTTTAACGGTTTGACGCAATATCCAAAAAACTTAAACAACATCAAGAAAAGTAAAGTTTGCAAATACATATTCTGATTGTTATCCATATTCATACAGTGAAAAGTCTCTACAAGAGACCACCACATAGGAGAACTTACTCTTTCAGAGACCTCTGTAGTACATGTCAAATATGGAGATTCTCCATAAAGCTCTGCATAAAAGTGACTAAAATTGTTTATAGAGAAAGCATTTATGCATTCAACCATGTATGACGTCGAATAAGGCGGTCTCTTATAGAGGGAGTTCACTATAGTATCCTCTCAAAAGGAGAGTGTGGTGACAACACGCTACAATGAACATCTAACTACATACACTATACCCTCGCTATAAGAGAACGCTACAAATCACCAAAATCTGCCTCTTATACAGGAATTCTCTTGTAGAGAAAGCTATTATGCATATAACTATGTATGATATTTGGGCCCAAAAGATCTCTTACATAGGGAGTTCTTTTATATGGAGATCTCTTTTAGAGAGAGTCCGGTGTATGGGACTAAAATTTTGGCACACTTTTGGGCTGATTGGTCCAAAATCGTCCAAAAATATTTTCCTGCTACCTGTGACTAACGAAGTCCAGTAAAATTATCAGTTATATTTGTGAAACTGGCGCTTCCAAGCTCTTGCTATAGGAAAACTTAAAAAAAACACCAGACTTTGCTCATTTGAACGAATTTTCTAGCGAACAGAGATTGTACACGTATATAACAACATATACCACGCTGAACCAAATGAACTCCTAAAGAAAAAGTTCTCTCATTTAGATATCTCTTATATGACGTATCAAAAGTCTGGTGAAAGTATTATACGATCCAAGAAATTAAATACAAGATACACCTATATCCACTCAAGTTGCATTACAATCATAAGATAATGTTTTATAACACATAAACGTTGTACATCAATTAAATGATAAAATACGCCAGACTTCACAATTTAACTTTCAATTACGTACTTGCACATAACTTTTCATTGTTTCGAAACAATTAAGAACCCTTAAAGGCGTGGGTGTAAAATGGAGACGTCAGCGTCTATCTTTACAAGATACAGACTGTAAACTACATATTTACCCATTTACCCCGCGAAACTAACAACACTGCCGCGTTTTCAACAATAACACTGATTATAGTGACAACTGTTTGACACTTAATAATGTAATAGCTCCCCACCATGATTGACAGCTTTGGATATGATTGTATGCATTTTTTGAATCTTTTGGATGACGTTAATGACTTCCAGGAGTAAAGTAAGTCACTGGACGTTTTGTAAATCATACCAAGTTGGGTAAAAAATATTGCTAGCACAAAGGCAGAAAACATTGCACTGAAAACCAGCATAAGAGCAACAATTGCATTATCTGAGGTTATACATCCGTAAATTCCAAAAGTTTTTGCTGCAATAAACAACCATTTTACTGCTGGTATAACCACTGGGCTGTATGCTGAATTTACCGATTTCATCAAGAGTCGCATGCAGGTAAATGTTTTCATTAGATGTACTTTGGTTTGTGGGGAACGATTAGGCCATTGTTGTGTCGTTTTAATATTATAATACATTAGGACATATTATTACAACAGTAAAAAGTTACGAAGAAATTAGAAACTATAAAATTATCATCAATAATAAATTATTTGACCAAGTGACCAGTGATCTAAGCACGAAAAACGTCCAAATCTATAACTTCATCATAAAAATCATTTCAATAAATGTTCCAACAATAAAGCCTAGAGGTCAAATCATAAGGGCAAGTCAGGATTCCGTTAATTAAAGCCAACATTGCTTCTCACATCCTGAGAATAAGAAAAAACCCTCGTATACTCACATGAGGGTATACGAGCTCCACAGGAGCAAACAACAAAAAATGGAAATTGCGGATGTAGGGCGAATATTACGGATGTGGCAGCCAACTTGAAATCTCTCACAAGGAAAGTTCTCTAATATAAAAACAACTTATAGCGAGAGTCCGACATATATACATGTATGAATGTATTTAAATATTTTTTATTTTTTTTTTATTTTATATTTGCAGTTGTGGCTTTTTTGGTTGTTGGTGAAATAATACTTCTGCTTCTTGTTAGTAGGGTCAGGTATCGGTGAAGGGGGGAAGTCGTAGTGACTTCCTGTGAATGCGGAAGAAGAATTCAGGTTTTTTGGAAAGCCGCCAAAAGAACTGGCGCACGGTTGTTTCCGTGGAACTACAACCTCAATCAAGATCTTCCGCGACGTCCTCATGTGAAAAAAATAATTTCGATGAAGAATAGGAGAATGCAGATACACCGAACCATGGTGCTGTCGGTTTTTTGGGATTTTTTCTTCCGCGCCTTCTTTTTATTGACTAAAGCGAGGATGATGAAAACCCAGGAGATGTGGCTGCTAATGATGATGATGTAAAGGAATTAGTTGACCGCCTTCCAAAAGTCGATATTTCCCATTTTGATGATGAAGATGGCGATGGTAACATATACTAGCGTCGAATCCTAGAACAGGGAATCGGAATTCTTTCTAAACTGGAACAAGCACTTGCGGTGCATCTTGCTCAAGTTTAACCCCCGAGTTGCTTTTAAACAATTCTGTACGGCAGGAAATTAGTAAAAAATTCAGGACGGATCTGCCCTAGCAATATTTATTGAAGGGATGATCAACCTTGAAACCTTTTTTCCGAGATGTTTTCGGGTATTACCCTGCAGCCCGATTAACTCGGAAAATCCCACCTAACCATCGAAACCGTTTCCAACTGTCAGTCCGATAAAATTTTCCCCGCCTTCTTCCTTAATGAAAATCGATTCACCGCCGGCCTTACTGACTGATATCTTTAAGAGAGGATTTTATCTGGCAGCCTTTTCATATCGAGACACTATTGAAAAGATGTTTGAATTTTGAGTAGTTATCTTGTATGTTAACACTCAAAATTCTTTATTTCTTAATGAAAATTCTTTTAGTTTTAAAGCAACCTTTTTAAAACTAATACCTTTTTTTCTTTTTCGCTGATATAGCATTTTAAATTATTCAAAAATGAAACTGAAAATTGAATTCTGATAATAGTTTCCCATATTTAAAGGGTAATTATGCCGCTTAGTAATTTTTTGCTCTTCAAATTTTCAACTATTAGTAATTAAATTTTTTTATTCTCGTAATAAAAATATAAATTAGGTTTATTATTTAAAGACAACTGCTCTTCTGAGCTTCTTGCGTTAATGTTACCTGAAGCACCCTCACACGATGGGTACTATATGATGTACGTATGTATAATACATACAGAAATACGTTGTTCATTCTCCACAGCAAAATGTGCTATAGTATCCTTAAAAGAAAGGTGCTATATAGAGGAAAATATATACTAAATATTAATCTACCGTTGTGCTGTATTTTTTTCATT
This sequence comes from Lipothrix lubbocki, assembly GCA_034696945.1. Lineage (NCBI taxonomy): Eukaryota > Metazoa > Arthropoda > Collembola > Symphypleona > Sminthuridae > Lipothrix > Lipothrix lubbocki. Next base: position 8,435 of record JAQGAK010003992.1, read on the forward strand.
CCAGCAAATTTTAACAACAACGCGTCAGTCTCTCCGTCTTTCTTGTCTGATTAAGCACACATGTTTACGTATTTTATGTATATACGTACATTAATATTCTGTATTACCCATACGATTTTCCTCACCCTTACTCCTAACGGAAACCCTTACCCTCCCACTCTTAACAGCATACGCGTGTATGCGTGTTTATTTCTCTCTCTCTGTTTCCCCATCTCTACCCAATGGTCACATGTAAACGTATGTATAAACGTGCGTATATATATAAAATAATAATTTTATTACTATATTATTATTTTATTATTATTAAATATTTAAAAAAATACCACCATGGAGGTATTTTTATAGTGTTTCAGAATGACTCCCCACGACAAGGTCTGCGAGTCACAGTTTTTTGGAAAAAAATAAAATGTCTCCAAAATTTTGGTTTTTCCTGCCAAAAACAGTTCAAAATTTTGAAAACGGTAAATTTTGTGCAAAATCTGTTCTTACGATTTAAGGACCTTAAATGAGGTATCGAGGGTCTTTCTACGTCCATTTCAACAGATTTTGGAAAAACGTTGGTTTTTATAGGAAAAGGTAGAAATTAGGCGGTAGGCCTGCTTTGATTGGTCCAAAAAAGGGGTAGACCAATACAAGCCGGCCCACTGCCTAAAATATACACTACTGATGAGGTATTAGGGGTCCTTTTACGACCAAAAGTACGGATTTTGAGGAAGCTGTTCTTTTTTATAGGAAAAGGCAGAAATAAATTAAAATTGCCTAAATTGTATTTTAGAGACCTCTCAGTACATACTATTACTACCAAAATCGCCCCCTATATAGACTCACTTATATAAAGAGCTTAAATCATGAACGAAGAAATTAGATATGAAGAAAGAAAATAAAAGTATGACAACGCATATTGGAAATTTAGTAAAACGCTATTTAATGTCACATTAACATTTAATTACGTTCTTTACGCTCTTACAACTTAACAATGAGCACAAGAATGGGTAGGATATTTTGAAGTAGTCCACCGTTCACGAAAACGAAGGAGAACAAGGGTACAAAGGCGGTGGTCGCTAATTACGGGACTAATGTCGAGGTTGAATTTTGGCTAAAATCCAGTATTTTTTGAGTTTATGCCACTCGTGGCATTAACCATTTAATGTCATGTCACTTTATGCCACCGTGCAACCCTGCTCTTTAGATTATTTACCTATACAAAATTTGTCAGGCCTTTCTTCTAGGGTATCGTTTTATATGTTTCATGATGTAATAATAATAACTTTGGAACAAACATACGGCAAAGGTATATATGTACACACATTTAATCTATTTGTATTTTTACGTATATATCGTATATATTATTACTGCAAATTAAATAAGTAGGAGCTCATTTAAAAATTTGGCTTTTGAATGCAAACATTTGTCATTTTAAATATTTATGTGTGATTATTAGCGAATTAGAATGTACGAATAACAACGTAATAGTGTAATTCGAAAGAAATATAATGAATAAAAAATATATTGAGTACATACAATAATAGATATATATTCTAGAAAATGTAAATAAAATTATTTTACAGCTATTAGAGGGCATGTTTTGTAACTAAAACAGTTAAATAAAATAATTAGTTCAAAATTTACGTTAACTGTTTTGTAGTAGTTTATGATACAAATATTATAACCATTTTCTGCGTGACTTAGAGTATGATTTAGCATTTTATATGTATATAGGTGTTATAATCTAACGTTTTATATATACACCAGACTCCCGCTATAAGAGATCTCCGTATAGGAGAACTCTCTTTGTTAAAGATTCATTGGGTCTACATAGCATGCATAGTTAGTTGCATACTAGCTCTCTCTATAAGAGAATTTCTATACAAGAGACTGAGCGGCATTCCGACAGCCGCGGGGTTAGAGCATCTGCAACAACAGCAGCAGTTTGTATTAAAAATTGCTGGCTCGCCCCATAATAGATGTCGGACCCCAATTGGAAAAAGGGAGAGCAAAAGACGAGAAGATAATCTTTGTCTTAAGACGGAGAGACAACAAAAGAAACCCCAATTTACATATCTGCCTGGACATTCCATTTAGACTGAGCGTCCTATACCCATTCCAAATCTTCTCAATCCTCTCTCTCCCTATCTCGACGGTATATGCCACTGTGCAATCTGGTTTCGCGTTGGGATGCCGCGGCTAATAAATAGCATTCCCACTTGTATATGTATGTATGTATGCTAAAGGCGCGCCCATAGGTAAAGCCCCCGGCGCGCGGTATAAATAAAGGCCCAGTGGCCCCAAACTGCTAAACTGCTGCTATACAAGAGACTGATTTTGGTAATTTATAGCGTTCTCTTATAGCGAGAGTACAGTGAAACTGTGTAACAAATGGTCACACAAGCCATTCATTTAGTCGAAAAGTACGTTAATTTTTTCCAGCATTGGCTTTAACTTCCCGGCACTTCTCGCAATTTGTTTTAATTGTATTAAGCAAAACATTCAATAATTCCAACAATAATTTTGTTTTTACGCTTTTTGTTGGCACGTAAACGTTATAACTTTTGCGTAAAAAGTGTTAATAAAAGTATTTATTAATTAGGTACACAGATATATCCCAATGTATAAGATGCTCGTTGTCAGGATTAGCCTACAGCTAATTTTTCGTTTATGTAAACTATTATGTATCCTGGAATTGTCAGTCTTGTGTGTGTCTCCATCGATATTCCCAACATCCTAATTACCTTGATAATTCCACAGGGAATGTCCTAACATGGGCCTTTCAAGGTTCGAGTCGTCCGAATAAATACTACAAACCATTCTCGTTGACGTACTCTACCCAGTCTCACGTTTACCCAATTGGTTCAATAATCATATTATTCTGTACTCATTACCGCTAACACAGGCTCATCCAGCCATTTAGACTCCAAGTCTAAACCATAGGTTATAATTCTTTAAGATCTCACACTCGTAGTGGACAAGATTTTTTTACGCGCTTAAAAATTATGTTAAATGAAGTTCAATGAAACTGTTAAATGAGAATGTCAAGATATGTAAATGTACGTTTTGTCTAATGATTTGAATATTATCAGTAACGTTAGGTCCATTGTATGTCCGGACTTTCGCTATAAGAGAGCTTCAAATAAGAGAACTCTCCCTGTAAGAGATAATTTCGGCCCACATATCAAACGTAAATATCTGCACTTCTAGCTATCTCCATAGGATAATTTCTATATAAGAGAATAATTTTGGTAAGTTATAGTGTTCTCTTATAGGGAGAGTTATATGAACAACGCGCTTTATGCAATAATGTACTCCATTAAAATCTTATCATTTTGTGAACAGTTATGATTGCGTGTTCGTGTCATGTGGGCACGCTTCCGAAGCAAGTAAAATGTGCAATAGCTTTGTCTTTAAGGTCGACCCATATTTCATTGATATTCCGCACATCAATTTTCTCCAACTCCAACAAAATTCTAGTAGACAAAACACGCCTGCTATGCCTATGCCGTATCCAAACATATAAAATATTGCATTCAGATTTTCAAATGACATTGCTTCGTAGTAGTCTCCGCTGTTCTCTTGAATTCGTTTGTACAATGAAAACCTCAAGCGCTCCCAAACTGTCCAAAGGTCACGCAAGCCGGATGTAAATATATATTTGACTCTCCTCGTTAGAGGATTTCCAAAGAAATTAGTTTCATGACACACAAAGTAACCATCCGGCATTGCCAAGATTTGCGGATTAGATTTGGTGTTAAATAGGGTAATATAATTATTTCCCCCTTTCTTTGAAAAAAAATTCAGAAGTGACCAAACAACTTTGAATTGCGATTCAGCGGTCACAAATGCAACGTGCTCGTTTAGTTGTGCGTGTGCTTTAAAAACTTTCCAAATATCCGCCATACGAACAACCCTTAAATTTTCAAATGTCTTCAAACAGAACATATTCAAAAACGAAAACTTGTCCAAACACCGACCAAATTGCTATATTTACCTCCCCTTTGGGCTCAAAATCATCATTAAATAGCTTTTCAATTATTCTAGTAATATGATTTATGTATTTCGTACAAATTTCACTAAACTCATTCGGAAATTCCCTAGAGAACCACTTGAATGCCCACCAATAACGTATCCGTCCTCCAAAACTGTGTAGAGAATGACATCCTGAAATTTCTGCAGCCGCATGTCGTTCAAATCTGTTTGATGCGTGTCCTCAATCGCAAAGTCCGACTTGAGAACTCCTTTATAGTAGCTCAAGACAATGAGGCTGGCAATCAGTAAGGTTGCGCATGTGCGGGAAGTGAAATTGTAGTAAATACGTTCGTTTAGTTTCTCAAAAAGTTAGGTTTTCTCAAAATGTCCTCCTGCTGTTCCAATCCCAGTGAAATAATCCAGAATAAATATTCCGACACAACGTTCATGGGCTTCCAAATAATTTTCACAACCCTTGATAAATGCTACAAATGTGGCACACATGGTAACAATTACCAATACTAAAGCTAACCACACTTCCAAACTGAACGGATGGAAAAACACTAAAAGTGTTTGTTCCACTTGGTAAGCAGGAGCCGTTGTGATAAATGTAAGGGATTGGAAATTTGTAGCAGGAAAAAACTCACAGTGTGGAATTTCATTGCGTGTAAATTCAGTACTGGAAATAATTGGTTGGATGTAAGCCCAGCCGTTTTTAGGAAAATTTTTCATATTATGTATTGATAGTTCAAGGTGGCTGATGTTAAACCGGACAAACACAAATTTCATTTGTGATTCCGTAAACCTAATTGAATTTGAACGGCTAAAACTGGACCAGGATCTTTCAGACTCAGTTGTAAACGATGTACAGTGGAACCTCGCTATAAGAGGCCTCCATATAAGAGAATTCTCTCTATAAGAGATCCTTTGGGCTCGCATG
>JAQGAK010003993.1:0-13327 GCA_034696945.1 Lipothrix lubbocki
TTATTTATTATTTATTAATTTGCTATATTTTCTTTATTTATTTATTATTTATTTGCTATGTTTTCTTTATTTATTATTATTCCAATATTATTTATTTATTATTATTTCAATATTATTTATTTATTATTTTTTCAATATTATTTATTTATTATTTTTTCAATATTATTTATTTATTATTTTTTTAATATTATTTATTTATTATTTATTTTGTATACATTTATTTATTTATGGATCTTTTATCATTGGAATTGTATTGAATTGTATGTATATTGAATGATATTAAAAAAGGAAGTAAATAATAAATAAATAGTAGTTCCGTCTCCGGAATGCTTAGCATGATCGTTAATCGTTATACAGGGCAGCATCATTAATATGTAATCCTTTTTGTAGAGGAAGGTGAATAATCAAGAAACATGCAAGATCAGTTCTTTTCCATGACCATATCAACATAAGAAATAAGAGTACAGTCATGGAATGGAAATCTGGTTTGAAAATCCGGTCGTAGGCGTTTAGCTCATCTCATCCATGGGCTCTAGGCGGTACCCCCGTGTGTGTCTGACTGACTGATTGTGAGCTTCACCGCTCCATACCTGCCTAATGAGACCCAAGTACTTGTTTATTCTCACAGTCCCACGATAATCTGATCCGCAACATGTAATTTATGTATGACTATGGATACTATGTCATAAATAGATGTAACTCTTGGAGATTCCCAGTTATTTAAGTCCTTCTGCCACAACTGGCAACTTCAGAAAACCTTTGCCTTCAATATTCGTATATTACTAGAGTATTATCAGTTTTGTATTTCAATTTCATTCTACATGACTGTCCAAAATTTTAATAATAATATTCAAGAAATTCTTTGAAACAATATATCCTGTATAATCGGTTGTGGTCAGAAATTATTCTGCCAATTATTATTATAATATTATTAAATTTTATTTTTGATTTCTAAAATCCGATCTCCATAATTTTATACAAATTATACATTCCAAGATGAAAACTGCATTCTGGATTGTAGCTATTGCTTGTCAAGTGTTGTGCGTCACTGCACAAACTGGACGCAGCGACAGGTTTTTCCCTTTCGCTGCTACTCGGGAAAATTATTTGCGACAGAGTAAGTAATGAATTTAATTAATGTAGATTTTAATTTAATTTAAATTAAATTAAGCAAACAAACTGTAAGTAAATGTTTTTTTTAATTTAATTTAATTATTTTAAATTTAATTTATAATTATTATTTATTTATTATTTTATTATTAATTTATTATTTTTTTATTAATTTATTATTTTATTATTAATTTATTATTTTATTATTAATTTATTATTTTATTATTAATTTATTATTTTATTATTAATTTGTATTTATTGTTTATTTAATTTATATTTATGATTAATTTCATTCGTTTTCAAGTTTGAATTAAATAAAAGTAAATTTGTGTGTCATTAGATTAGATTATAGATTTTACCTAATTTAAAAAATAATAAATCAATTTAATTTATAGGAGCATTTGTAGAGAGACTGCACCGTGAGTACGCGAGACAATCCCCAAATGAAAATGAACTTCTGGGCTTCTCCAACTTTCAATCCCACCGCGCCCGTCAACAAGGTCAGTTCCTTCCCGTCGACTCAGCCACCGCAGATATTGTGCGCGCCGCGCAGCAGCAAATCCAAAATCTCCAGGAGGACCAACAGCGCATGCTGATCCAGCAGGGACAAGCGCAGCAGCAGATGCAGCAGCAAGCGCTCCAACAACAAGTTGTCCAACAACAGCAGCAAATCCTCGTCCCGCAGTTCCAGCCACAAACAGAGGCACAAGCCCAAGCTGTCCAAGAGCAAAATGAAGAAGTTCAGCGCCAACATCAGGCAACGGCAGAGGCGAATGGGCAATTCCAGAACCAAGTGATGCAGCAGTCGCTCAATCAACAAAGGCAAATTCAGAGCGCCATCCAGCAGGCGCAAATTCAGGAGCAGTTGCAATTGCAACAAGCTGCTCAGCAGCAGCGCGGTCGCGGTCGATCGGAAGATCTCGGTCTTCGACCCTTGAGCAGGCCAGTCAGGCAGGAGCCCATGACTGAAGTTTGCCTGGCGTGCATTTGCCAAGCCTCGACAAGTTGCAATTTGACCACGCAATGCATTTCAGGAGGCCAATATTGCGGACCGTTCCTCATTTCCAAGCCTTATTGGCTCGATGCGGGCTCGCCGACTTTGCTCGGAGATCAACCTTCTAGACCTGGAGGTATTAATTTTTAAACATTTTTTTGGTACAATTTGCATTAACAAGTTCATTAGAGATTTAACTGCTTGCGGCTTGAGAAAAAATTAGCCAGGATTAAAAAAAAATGAATTTTATTATGTTTACTTATTTATGCGCATATATTTTATTTATTTATGGCTAACTTATAATTACTTCTTTCAGTGAATTTACATTTTCTACCTAATTACTGCTGAATTTTTTGTACTGACACTCAAATAAATAATATAATTTTTTAATAACCTTTTTTACAGCCTTTGAAGATTGCACCGCAGATCCTGTTTGCTCTGCTCAGACTGTCCGCACTTATATGACCAAATATGCAAAGGTTAGTTTAGTGTAAATCATACCTGAGCATGTGGTTAATTAACTCTGTTTAATGATTTAAATACAAGATTCTCAAGATTTTCTCCCTAATTTGAAACTTATTGTATATACTTTTCCACATTTATTTCTTGATTTTTTTATTAATTTTTATTAATTTTATTATTTATCTCTTGTTTAAATTTTATCATTTATCTTTTTTAAAAATTTTTATTATTTTAAGTTGTATTTGAAATATATGGTTAACTTTTTATACCAATCATTTTTTATTTATTAAATGTACAAATTGCATGTCATAATTGGATACGTATTCCTTAACTTAATTATTGAAATAATACAGGACTGCAACAATGACGGCCGTATTGATTGCGATGATTTGGGAAGAATTCACTTGATGGGAGCCTATGGGTGTGCGGATCCGAGCGTGACACAAACTCCATTCTTTCAGAGATTCCAGCAGTGTTTCACCCGGGCATCCAAATTTTAATCAATAATAATTAATATTATTATTGCCTCCTACACAACTTTACAAAAATACCCTGAAAACAGTGTACACTCCATTATGTGATTCATTTTATGCATGTGTAATTTGTATTTGTACTCATATATCCGACAAAAGTCAAGTGTATTAATGTTTTGTAAATGAAAACAATCCATTTGTAGAAAATTATTTTACCAAGTATTTTAGTTAGAATAAAAAAACAAGTTAATAATAATAATTTTATTATTGTAATAAAAATTCGGTCATGATTTTTACATTTATTTCAATAGGTACATTACTAGCTTTTAACTGATCTTATTAAAAAATATCTGCGCCAACCTACACCTAAGGAGCTGTATTATAAAAATTTGAAGCCAAAGTAGCCAGGCCCGGAAATCACTTGGAGGTAAACATTTTATCCCCCTCGAAATTTGTTTGAATCCTCCCATTATAGAAAGCAGGGTTGGATAACGTTATTCAATAACGTGATTGTTGATTTATATGAAAACTGTCAAGGCTATTGGACCCCAAAAAATTAGGAAGGTATCCTTTAATGCCGCATTGCAGTTTTAAGCCCTTAACCGTTGAAATCTGCGCATGGGTTTGGAAGCTATTGCAAAATATTGTTTTTAGCTAAGGAGATAAGTTCAAAGTGATTATGCAATGTTTCTTTACAGCAGCATGCGAAATATTTTTTTTAAAGTGCAAATTCCAAAATCCGGCTAGCAGCCTAAAAAGCATCTTCACAAAAATATTGTTTCGTTCCAATTTGTGATTTTAATTCGGATTCAAAATTCACGGCATATTTATTTCAGCTTTAGGTTTTTAAAGCGCAGGACTTTTTGACTCCTGTGGTGGACTGCATCCAATAAATCCAATTGATCCAATCTATTGAAAACGAACTCGTTTGTTCGCTCATCCTCCTCCGCGCTCCGCCTCCAGCATTAAATCTTTGATCTTTTATAATAAAGTGTCAAGAAAACAAATATAAAAAGTAGCCACTACAATCATCGCGAAAATGAACGGAAAATATTTCATACGGAGTTTGTCTCAGTTTAGCCGACACCCGTTCGCCCAAGCCCAACCTAAGAAAGGTACATGAACGTAAAACTTATTATATAGAGTTCTACACAAATTAAAAGTTATTGCTTGTTTGGGGATTTGTTTAGAATATCAATAATAATAATAATTACAAAAATAACCACACAGTTACTTTTTGTGTTTATAAAGTTGTATTAGTAAATTAGTACTAAGTTTTATTATATGATTTTGGTATGAACTTTAACCGCAGGAGCCGCCAAGCTCTGGAAGGGACTGACTCTTTTCGTGTGTTTTCCGATCATTGGTTTCATGACGTTTAAAACGTTCATACTCGAAGAGGAATGTTCGAAAGAGCATGAGCGACCGAAATTCGTTCGTTACGACTACTTGCGAATTCGTAATAGGGTAAGCAGGCATCCTCACCTATATTCGCACTAAAATCTTTTTAACGCTTTTAAAATTTCCCGCCGTACATAATTCAACATAACACGACCAGTGTTTTCCCGTGAAGAGCACGGGCTTAAAGCGAGTACATATAAAAGGTTTTAAGTTTTTAAGCAAAGCTCCTTTGTGTTTTCCGAAATGTCTTTCCAAAAGCATAAATGACGATATGATTATTAATTATTTACTCTACAATATTTATTATTTTATACAATTTACTACAAAGTATGCCTTCATATTACAGAAGTTTCCTTGGGGTGATGGAAATCACAGTTTCTTTCATAATCCACATTTAAATGCGTTGCCTACTGGATATGAAGATGAAGAATAGCAGAGTATGAATAGGGCCGGAAGAATTCATGCGACCGCTGGGAGAGACAAAATAAATGAATAATATTTGAAAATAAATAAGATATATAAACACTAACTACTATAGAAAATAAGTATTTGAATAAAAAATAAATTAATGTAATAATAAAATTATTAAAAATTGAATTAAGTGTTAAAATGAAATATATAACTATAAAATTAAATAACGAACAAAATATAAATAAACCAAATTCTCTAATTTATTATATGTATTTAATGAAACACACTTTTTATGGATGAATAAATTACATACATGTTCCTAAAACCGTGTTTTAAGAGTTCAGTTCATAATCGTTTATTCTCAAGTTGTAAGTAATTTATTGGCGTTTTGATATAAAAAGTTTACGATTTAGCTTACGTTTGACCAATTAGGTTGGCAAGTAAATTCATAGAATAAAATAAGATGTTTTTTTTTCATTATATAAGTCTCGGGTATTTTAATAGCGATATTAGTAGATTTGTTTGAACCAGAATTATATTCCAATTAAATAAATGGTAATAATTAATTTAAATAATAATTTAATTAACACTTGAAATGATAGCATTAGGTTGTAATGTAGAGATCATTTATCATTTTTTATTTCTAGTTTTCAAGTCGTATACAATCGCGCCAAATTGCACTGCAGCGCCAATACAACTGAATACGTTAGAGCGAAATTCCCTTGCTTGCGCTTCCTCTTCTTCTTTTTTCTTTCTTAGAGCCTCTGCAATTTTTTGCTCTATTTCTTGGTCGGATCTGGAAGCCACCTTTTCCATCTTTTGCAGCTCAGACCCTAATTTTGCAGCTCTTTCTTTGGACTTCTGAAGTTCGTCCTTGACCTCCGTGATGTTTTCATTTAATGATTTGACTTTCCCTTCGCTCTCCACACGCTGTAATCTCAATGTACATTGAGACAGGTGAGAAGACGTGACTTGCACCATCTCGGTGAAATGTCTTCTCCAGGAATCAGCTTTTAATTGTGGAAGGCGATCGAAAGGGGCGTCATCTGGTAACATTTCCAACTCCAGAAGTGCTTGCTTCGGGGTGAAGTTGGCCGAGAATCGTCTTACGAAGATGTTAATGGACTCTGCAAATGCGTTGAAACTGGATTTCGATGGTAATGAGGAATTTACTTCCTCGAGATACTTCATAATGTCAGTAGCCTTTTTGAGCAAAGCTTTCTCTTCTGTATGATTTTTCTTAACTCCAGGTGCCAACTTTGAGACAAATGTAGATTGTACGGACGAAATAATCTGTAAGAGATTTTTTTCCGTTTTGGCATTTAGTTTTTCGGCTAAAATGTTTGTCTTTTGTTGGATAAAATCAAGCGTGTCTTTCAAGGGAGCGACCCATTCGGCTGTTTGAGGAGGAATCGATCGTTGATCAACTTGTGCGTAAAAATCAATTATCTCATTCAGTTTTACGAGATCTGGCAAAATTGACTGAATGCCAGGGAAGTTCCCAACGCCTTTGCTTAAAGCTTGAAAGAATTCTTTACGGGTATTACAAGTTTTTAATTTTCGAATCATGGATTCCACATTGTTACTGTCATCCATGATTTTCCCAATGCTGACAGAACCTATTGGGTTCGAAATTGATTGTTGGAAATGCTGCTCCACAGCTTTGCTGATTATCTTCAATTTGTCTTTAAGACTTCCTTGAAGTTTGTCCAGGAGGACTCGGACGTACAGTTTTGCTTCAGGGGATACGCTGATACCGAAATCATCGGGAGAAGTTTTGGTGAAATCCATAGCAGTTTCGATCATCTTGCGAAGGGCATTTCTTCTTTCTCGAAAATAGGGCTGAAGATCGAATCTGCCGGCTTCATTCGGCTGTTTAAAATATTCGATTCGGGTGTAAGCTCCTCTTTTTTGTGTTAGCAGTGCATCAATAATTGCTTTGATCTTTTTAACATCCCGATCATCCCCGAAAAGTGTCTTTACGTCCTTTCGCGCCTTTTCAAGAAAATCAACAATAGTGGGCATAACTTCGTCATCAGGAACATAATGATCGACTTTGGAAGCAATGAGTGCAATCGAATTTTTAAACTTGGCAGGGTCCAGAATCAATGTGGTAACCAACTCCATCAATTTTTTAAAATCATTTCGACTCTCCCCGGACCGCAGGGATGAGTAATTGGCAATAATTACAATCTTCATGTTCTCAGAATGATCAGCGACCCTCTTTGTTGCCCATGAATTTGCCAATTGTATGGGTTCACTTCTGGTGTCATTGAAGCCCGGTTGATCGTAATAAGTGTAGCCAGAGTTCAAGTCAACATACTTCTCTGGGTAGTACGTGTGGGAGATTAGATTGGCGTTGATTTTGTTTTTCTCATCTGTAATCAAATACCTGCAACCATCTTTGATGGATGTTAACGGCATGGCAGTTATGAAGTTTGTAATGGTGGATTTCCCGGCTCCAGTATCTCCAATCATCAGGACGTTTCTTTGCGATTCAGATTGTACAGACAGCTCATCATAGGCATCGTAGATCAATTTCAACGTTTCATCGGCTTTACTGTCGCCATCTAGCCCGTTAATGGGAGAATTTCGGGGAACCTAAATACATATATGATAAAACGTCATTGTGGAGATTGTACGTAATTAGCAGAGCTGTCCAAATCCAAAATACATGGTATTTTAAATACGTACTTAAAATACATTTTTGTATTTTCAAGTTCCATAATTTTAAAATGTATTTTGTATTTTGACGTTGGTTATCATTGAGTTTTTTCACCGCATGAAATTCCCCATTTGCCCTTGTCCTTACAGTAATTTTTCTAGGATTTACTCAAAAGCAAACGAAATTCGAACGTTTTGCCTTAAATGTGCATTTTGCATGTATTTCAAAAAGTATTTTGAATTTTGGTGGGGAAAATGTATTTTGTAAGTTGTATTTTAGTGAAATGGGAAATGTATTTTGTAATTTGTATTTTTTTGGAATGTACTTTGGACAGCTCTGGTAATTAGGTGCACATGTTATAATGATAAATAAAAAAAGAAAAAATACGTAATAATAAAGAAAAATAAATTAATAATGAATAAAAATAAATTAATAGCGAATAGAAAAAATAAACTTTAAAATAAGTATTAAACTAATGGACCAATACAAATAATTATTTAATTAAAAAATACCCATCCAATAAATAAATAACTATAACGATAATATTTTGAGACAATATAAATTAGAAAATTATTTGACAATAAAAGTTTTGAATATGTACATTACCTGTCGCTTTGAAGTAGTTGCGAATGAAAAATAAGCCATGATGATAGTTTGGGAATATTACAACAATAATATTCTAATCCCAGTGCAAGCGGTACTTTTACTTTTGGGAAACAATACGTAATGACGTTTCTTCAAATAAATTACAAAAACATATATAATATCAAATACAATCTATTTGTAATATATAAACACTCAAAATACAAATTTGTCGTAACCAGCCTTTTTATTTAATACAAGGCAAATTTGAACAGAGCTGATATAGGAATAAGTTTCAGCTGCAACTTTAATATACGAAATGTGGTTTAGCAAACAAAATTCATTCGTTTTACTAAAAGCTATACATGTACGTACGTGCCAAGATCCTATATACGTATAAGTGTAGTGTGCGAATAAATGTTTACATAAGCCAACGATTTTATTTCGTTTTGCAGCGAGTTAAAGCAAAACGAATTATTTTGCAAACCTTATCTTTAATAAGTGAGCAGGATGAACATGATACAAGAAGTAAATAAGTCACTAAACATTGGAACCTGTACTGTAGAATATGTATTGATGGAATTGAGTACAAATCTTGTTTGGATTACTGCAGACAACCTTTATATTTTGTGTGAGTTTTACGTTTGCTTTATCGCCTCCAACGATTTCGTCATAATGACATATTTTTATTACTTCGTGCGATCTATAATCTCACTATAATTTTGCAGTTTTCATATCTCGAAATGAAGATACTTTTCAAATTCAAGTTATCAAATAATGCATCTGGTACCGTTCGAACTGGCAGGCACGAATACGATCTAAAAACGTTTTGAGTAGGCGTGGCCGGGTCAATGTTAATTTTACACAACTTTTATGGTTAAGAATAATAGTAAGTGTGCATCATACTTATGAAGAACCTTTGTAGTTTTGTGTTTGTATGTAATTTGTTAACTACCAAAAGTTCGTACGGTCGGCCATTACCATATTGTTCCTATACACTCGTAGTCGCTCATAACAACTGTCGCCATCTTCTTTTTTCATTAAACTATAAAAATAATAAGGAAATATTTCGGACTGAATAATTATTACAGACGTACAGACTAGCTCTGTGTAGCATAAGATTCGCGGCCCTAAAAATAACACCACAAATGTTTCTTAATACTTATATATATGAATACTGAGAGATTAAATGAATTTGAGTTAACTCGTACCCTAATTCATAATTCCTAACAATAAAATATTATTATTAGTTATTAGATTTATAGTTTATGATCGCCAAAGTGTTAATAAAGATGAATAGTAATTTTGATGTTTAAAAAGCATATTTATCGTTGTTCAATGTTAAAATGTGTTGAAATTGTATTAAATAATTGTGGCATATCATCTTCAATAATTATTTATGATGAAGCCCAATCTCATTTTAATAATTGACAAGTCCGCTAGTTATAGTTATTACTTATTACATAAATATCTACACTATGTTATACATACAAGGCTTTATTTACACAATTACTTTTTCATTAATAAAATTCCTACAAGTGGGGCAACCGCCTTGGTGACTTCTAAAGCCGTCTTGATCATATCCGGTTGCTGAGCGCGTTGATCCCTCTCGCGCATCAACCGTTCAACCTCCAAACGTTCTTCCTCGCGCTGTCGTCTAGATTCTTCCAGTATTGATCGAAAATCTTTCTTTATATTTTTGACTTCTGACTGAACTTCAGATAATTGTTTTTCTAAAAGGGCCTTTTCTTTAGCAGAAGCTTGTTCCTTCATTGAGTGCAATTGCTCTGTGGTCTGCAGCTTTAATTCTTTCTCTCTATTTAAATCTTCCAGGAGCTTCTCTGTGTCTTTATTTTTCTTGTCCAAAATCTCCCTCAAGCCAGTCTCGATTTTCACCGCCTCTTCCTTAGACTTTTGCAGTTCTTCTTTAACCACCACGATTTGATTATTCCTCGAAGTAATTTCGCCCTCGTGCTCATCACGCTGCAATCTCAATCTGAATTCGGAAAGCTCGGAGGATGTAACCCGGACCATCTCGGTAAATTTTCCTCTCCAGGAATCAGTTTTGAGCTGTGGCAGGCGCATGAATTCGATGTCGTCCGGCAATTTATCAAGGTCCGAAATGGCACCGGTGTTAATAATTGATAGCTTCTTGGTAGATTTGTTAACGGAATCTATAAAAGAATTAAATGTGGAATACAATGGCAATGAGGATGTCATGTCTTGAAGAATTAGCAAATCTTCTGAAGCTTTCTTAAGTAGCGCTCGTTGTCCGGAATAATCTTCCTGACGTCCATAGGTCAATGTTGATGAGAACGCCATCTTAATTGAGAAAATGAGTTGATTAAGGCTCCGGTCCGTTTTTGCATTCAATGATTCAGCTACAGTTACCACTTTATATTTTATAAACTCAAGAGTATCGAAGAGTGGAGCAATCCATTCGGCTGTGTGGGCAGGACTCGGTCTTTGATCAACTTTTGAGTAAAAATCAAGGAAACCGTTAAGCTTCTCTAAATCTTTTAAAATCGGTTTGACAGTAGGAGAGTGACCTAATCCACGGTTCAATGTCTGAATGAACTCTGGACGAGTGTAGCAGTTCTTTAATTTTTCAACAGTCCTCTCCAAACTTGCAACATCGTCCAGAAGTTTTCGGATGCTCATAGGATGTGCTGGATTTCGGATTGCATCTTTGAAATTTTGTTGCACACAGCTACTGATTGATTCCATCTGATCTTTAAGTTTGCCATTCAGTTTATCGATGACAATTCTTACATATAATCTTGCTTCCGGGGAGACGCTGATTTCGAAATCGTCTGGAGAAGTTTGAGTAAAATCCGTATCACGTTCGACCATTTGACAAAGTGAGTTTTTCCGTTCCCGAAAATAAGGCTGAAGGTCAAATTTGCCAGGCTCTTTGGGCTGCTTAAAATACCCGATTCGGGTGTAATTACCATGCTGATCTTGAACAAGAAATGCATCAATAATGGCCTTAGCGCTCCGAACTATTCCTTGGTCATCTCCGAAAAGATCCTCAACGTCTTTCCGGGCTTGCTGAAGAAACTCCACGATAGCCGGAACAATTTCCTGATCTTCAATGAAATGATCGACCTTGGATGCAATGAGTACCATTGATTTGTTAAACTTTGCCACTTCCGGCAAAAAGTTCATTATCAGCTCCAGCAAATTCTTGAAATCCGTGCGACTCCCCCCGCTTAACAAAGACGAGAAATTGCTGATGATCAGGATCTTGGTACTTTGGGCGTGATCTGCAACTGTCTTCGTGGCCCAAGCATTAACTAATTGCACTTGTGGACTCCGAGTGTCGTTGAACCCCGCAAAGTCATAATAAGCGCAGTCAGTTTCTGCATTTATGTATTTTTCCGGGTAGAAAGTATGGGAAATTAGGTTGGCCTTGATTTTATTATCCTGATCTTCAATCAAATAACGGACGCCGGATTTGATGGCCGTTAACGGCTTTCCCGTCACGAACTTTGTTACCGTCGATTTGCCCGCCCCCGTGTCTCCCAGCACAAGGACAATTTTTGTATGTTCTTCGTCCAATTGAAGTTTATCCTGCGCCTTGTAGATCAGGTTTATTGTCTCGATAGCAATTTGGTCCCCATCTTGATGGACAATATTTTTTCCCTATTTTTCATAAATTACATATCGTCAGACAAACTTCAAAAGGAGCTTATATGATTTTGGGCCAGTATGAAAAGGGGACATGTTGCGTTTCGAAATTTTCCAGTAAAAAAGGAGCTTATATTTTGCTCCGGAGCCACTAGCTCCGTAAACACAATTATTTAATGTAAGCCCCTCTTCGAATTAGTGAATTTTATATAAGCTCCTTTTCGTATTGTTTCAATATCATATAAGCTCCTTTTGTAGTTAGTTTATATTCAATTAACATTATTTAATTATATGCAACAATTTTAATAAAATTGCTTACTGTCTCCGGGTGCCCCATGGACGATGGTAAAAACTCATTAGCCATAATTTCAGGCTACGAGGCACGGGCAACAGATTACAAAAACACTTCGAAAATGTAATGGGATCTTACTATGTAATTTATTATCACGAAAATTCCACAATATGTTGTATTTATTTGCAATATTGCAAAATCAATGAAAACAACTCACTAACCTGGAGCACATAACGCTTCGAAAAGGCCTGAATGCCATACAAAGTGTGTTTACAAATAATCTACAATCCAGCAAATACCTATAATGTTATTTGACAGAGTTAGTTTGTGTGTCTGAATAAAATAAAATAATCATGAATACTTAACTTTACGTATACAAATTTAAGATAAATGTACTCTAATGTGTAATGTACGTTGCAAATTCCATGTGCAATTTTTATTTCAGCATCCACGTCTCATAACGTTTTGAAAGCGTTTGGAAACTTCACAACACAAGTCTTTGTATCCGTATGCCAATGTCCATGTAGTATCTTTGAGTGCATAAAGGATTATTTTTGCAACTGTCGGAGTATTATACGAGTTGTCGAGTTGTGTAATCATGTGTAAAAATTCAGTACTTACGTGTAATCTGGTCGTACTGTGCTAATATTTTCACGTTAAACGTTACAAATACGATTTTAAGCGTTGAAGTTGAGCAGTACTCCTAAGTCCTGAAGTATTTATGTAAAAATATTTTATTAACCTATATACCAAATATCTTTTTAGCAATCTATATATATAGGCTATATAATATACTGATGTTAGTTTTATTTACTTTTCAAATTACACAATGACTTAACATTTCCGGGTTTATGACAGGATTCATATAAATATAAAAACTGATCTATTAGCATAATTTAGAGTTTCTCTCACATGATCCCCACAGCCGTTCCCCATTTTCGATAATAATTACTAAAATCGTATAGCCTATATATGTATAAGCTAGTATACACATAGTATATATGCTGTGTATTATTGTTAATATAGTATTTTTTACTTATAAAAAATAAATTAAGCATTTTAAACAAACCCACTTATCGTGTAGCAGATATGGAGAATGAGATAAACAAGAATTCAAATTAAAAAATTAACATAATGTAATAATTTTTTTAAAATATTTTATTCATCTTAACATATATTCACGGGTCACTCAATTAAAAGAAAATACTATAAGCTGTATTGAAATTGTTCAAATGAAATAATGCATATGTGAATATGAATAAATCAAATAAACAATCGAAGAGCGAGAGTTCGGGGTATAAACCAGT